>JAJTUV010001174.1:390000-462500 GCA_021653895.1 Mastomys natalensis | reverse complement strand
ATGAATATGAATTCATTGCATCAGTAAGAAAACAAAGGAACAATGGTAGGGAAAAATGTTTAAATGTGTTTAATAAGCATGTGATTTTAGTAAGCTGTTCAAATTTGTGAAAACTCAAGAATCATCCCTTGCCTTCACCCTGGAATCTCAAATCATTAATCATGTCCTAATTATTAAAGACTTAGGTGTGTAATAATTCAAAATTAGGAGGGGATGGATATTGATTATGTTAGTATTCTGTCTAAACTCCACCTCCACAGCTATCTGGCAACAGCCAGGTATGCTCCTCCCCACAGTTACCTGGCAACAGCCAGGTATGCTCCTCCCCACAGTTACCTGGCAACAGCCAGGTAGGCCTGCCCACTATAAAAGGGGCTATCTGCCTCCTCCTCTTTCTCTTCCTCTCTTACCCTCTTGTTCTCTCGCTCTCTTGCCTCTAGCTCCTCTCTGTCCCTCCCCCTCCCCCTTCACTTCCCCCTCTCTCCAAGTGATCATGGCCTGGCCAGAGCCTCTACCTCTCTGCTCTCTGTCTGCTCTCTCTCTCTGCTCTCTCTCTCTCTCTGCCTCTACTACCCTCCTGGCTCCCCTCCCCATGACCTGAATAAACTCTATGCTATGCTATACCGTCTGTGCCTCAGGGGTAGAGATGCCTCAGAATGGGCCTGCTGAGACATCCCTTTCCATCATTGGTCCCCTTCCATCATCTCAGGTTATACAATTATGAGGGTTTTTTTATGCACAAAAAATAGAGAGCCCTTAAGTAATAGGCTCAAATGAGTGATCAGAAACCAACATCATAAAATTGTCTTGCTACTAGACCTTAGCCTAGAGAATGCCCAAGGGCATTCCTTGTGATAGCTGACCCTTCCAATAGCAACTCTCTCCTTTCATGAATTTTGAAAGCCTCTGTCATTTCTAAGTGACGATGATTTATTGGTTGCTACTGACAGAACTAAGTAGAAAGACTTGGAAGCACTGGTGTTAAACATAAAGGTATTAAAAGAAGGCTGTGAAAACTCTCTTAGCAACCTTTGGTGGTGATGGAGTACAATGCACAGTGGGAATATCCAGTCTTCTGTGGGATCCTTAAAAGTGCAACTATAGTTTGCCTTGGTATGAAGTAGGTTTAGTGTGAAAGAGCTTTCTAAACTAGTGTGTGTTCTACTTAGATATGGGTACCAATGGCCACAACAGACTCAAGCTTCCCTCCTTCCTGGCTTACTTGACTGTCAATGCTATGCTTTACCTGGTAACAATCACAAATATGTATTGAATATTTTACAAGGCTCATTGGACTCTGGTCACAGCCTGCACAACTACTAAGTGACTATTGGTTCTTCAGCAGTAGCACTTTTAAAAAGACATCTGTACAGATGTTTCTAAAATCTCTCAGCTATGAAACCTGAGAATTGATGGACATGAGAAACGGGGCCAGTGCGGGTAAAGGAATTTTGATGCTGGGTGGAATACTCCATACCAAACATACATAAGTGGTGAAACAGAAAAATTGATAATGTATATTATCCCAAATATTGAAAAATGCAATATTTTTGTGGTCAGTTATTGAACAATACTAATCCTTTCAAAATAGACACCCTCATTAACTTCTGGGACCAAATCTCCATAAAACTCAACCACAACTTTCTTGAGTTCTGGCAAATTTTGCTATAAACGTAGTCATTGGTATCAAAATAAGAGACCAATTAGAAACTGGACATGAAAGTATTTTCTGAGAGAAGACAATACATTGTATAGGTATTCTGCATGGTAACAATGAGAAATGCACGAGTCTTCATGTTGGCAGTCTAGGCCTTGACATTGTTGGGACTGCTTTTACAGATTTAGGAATAAGGGATCTGGAGGAGAGACCAAATAGCTTCATCCTAATAGATTGTAAACACCCCTCTCTTCACCTCTTAGTTTTCTTAATTTAATATAATTTCCTGGAAGTGTCAGGAATCATGAATATGTTCATAATGTGGACTTCAATCATGAGTTATGACCTGGTCATCTTCCAGTATGTTCAATAACAGCACGAGGCCAATGCCCTCCAGCCAACTTGGAAAACAAGAGCAGATCATTACTCAGACGAGTTTTCACTTACATGTAGAAGGAATTTTTCTTGGTACTTCTAGGAAAAAGGAAGAGCTAAATCTGTCTGAGGACTCTGGTAATTCTAAGCTAACTCACTCACACAATAAGAAAAATCATGGGTCACACAGACTCTGTGAGAATCTATGGTCACAAGGCACTTGGCTCAGGTAGAAAGTATGTCTATTCCCACAAGGAGGAGGGTGTGTGGATCCTTCTACACAAACCTCCATGGTTTGTGAAAATGACAGATCTTAATACAAGGGCCAGGTACTTAAACCCCTGCAAGCTGGTGCTCTCATGGGAGTGTTGACGAGCCTGTCTATAACAGGTCACTTTAGAGATGGAGGATGTTGCTGAGGCTAGTTATCCTGACAGAGGTATGAGCAAGGACTGTCCTTGTTGACCTGGTGGCCGAACGCAGCAAACTAGCAATGGAGTATAAAGGTAATGTTGCCCGTTTTCATCACCTTGCTGTTGACATCCTGGCTAAATTTGATTTCCACACAATGATAACTGGAGTTTAAACAGGACATGAACTTGACAGCCTGGGAATGCCTCCATAGTGAAGGACAAATTTCACTGTGTGAACAAATCCATTAAGAGGACCCTTGCCCTTACCTATTTGGTGCTATCACTTTAAAAACAAAGATAAGCCCTGTTTCTGGTAATCAACAAACAGTTTACTTTTCTAGCTCTAAAGGCTGGGATGTCCCAGATATGGGAGTTTTAGTCCCTGGAGACTTAGTGCTTCCTGGATCATGAACGACTATTTTCTCTGCTCCAGTGTTTTTAGATAAGGATTGGGGTGGAGGAGGTCCTTGGGGCCTCCTTAATGAAGGTACTAATCATACCAACAAAGGCTTTTCATCATAGCATTGCTTTAAAGTTTAAGATTTCAGAGTATGGATGTGGGCATGCAAAATCCGTCCCTAAATGTTCAAATGGTAACGTTGCTCTGCTCATAAAAACATAAAACATGGATGAGTTCCTGGATGAAGTGAGGCTTATTAACCCACTGTCTTAAATTTAGTGAAAATCAAAGAAAAATATTAGAAAAGCCGGGTGGTGGTGGCTCATGCCTTTAATCCCAGCACTTGGGAGGCAGAGGCAGGCGGATTTCTGAGTTCGAGGCCAGCCTGGTCTACCGAGTGAGTTCCAGGACAGCCAGGGCTACACAGAGAAACCCTGTCTCGAAAAAAAAAAAAAAAAAAAAAAAGAAAAAAGAAAATATATGGAAAAAGAAGGGGTGGGGACTAGGAAGGCAATATTCCCTTTAGTAAATCCCAGAGAATTCTGGGCACTGTATGTGTCTAACTAAATAAAATGCAACTCACCTGGGCTAGCTCATCAAGATCCTTGCGGTCATGAGGTAATGGGACTAGGTAGAGTTTGGGAGGTAGCCTAGTGGGTTGCAGGATTCTTGATTTTTTTTTTTTATTGATTATTTTATTTATTTACATTCCAAATGTTATTTCCCTTCCTGGTTTCCCCTCTGCAACTCCCCTATCCCATTCTACTTCCCCTGCTTCTATGAGGGTGCTCCCCACCCATTCACCAATCTACTCCCCCCTCACCACCTTAGCATTCCCTCTTGCTGGGGGCATCAAGCCTCCGCAGAACCAAGAGACTCCCCTCCTATTGATGCTAGATAAGGCCATCCTCTGCTACATATGCAGCTGGAGCCATGGGTCCCTCCATGTGTATTCTTTGGTTGGTGGTTTAGTACCTCGGAGCTCTGAGGGGTCTTGTTGATATTGTTGTTCTTCCTATGAGGTTACAAACCCCTTCAGCTCCTTCAGTCCTTCCCCTAACTCCTCCATTGTAGGATTCTTTAAAGCCTTAAGAGGAGGGCTCTTGAAGATCACAGAGTCCAGAGGGAGTACAGTTGACCCTGGCCTTGTCAGTGTTTCAGCTGCCCAAGCACAGCTCCAGCAAGCACCTCACCTTTTTATTTCTTCTGCCTCCTAAACTGCTGTGGATTTTCAATTTTAACGGAGGAGGACTAAAGGGTCTTGGGGGCTCTTAGGCTTTCTGATTCCCTTCTGTGTTTATTAGATAATGAACAGCTTGCCCAATGCCTCTCTTTCCCATCTTACATTTCTTCTTTTTTTTTTCCAGCTATACATTTTACAGCAGTTCCCCGGGGCACTATAACCTTGGCCAGAGTTCCTATAAAATGGTTCTGTGTATATATCAAATCAGTATAAACAACATTATGGCTTCAGACACTTAGCCCTTTCAAAATGAATGCTCACTCTCTTGTTTATGTGTTTTAAATTAGCCTTGGTACAACGGAATCTTTGAAAGCATATTCTTCCAAAAAGTATTCTCTGGATGTAAGTAATTCCCATGTCTGTTCATTTATATTTTATGGAATGATTGGTCCAGTTGCTATTGTGTTCCTGACAGTGAAAATGCTAGGCACAAAGCAACACTAAAGACAGCTATTACTCTTGAAGAGTTTGCAACTTACTGTTGGTAAGATAGGACTAGAATTTATTTTACTATCATTTATCTATTATTAATTCACTAGAAGCTAATTGGATATTTATGGATAAAAGCCATTTTGAAATGGTAGTCCCCCAAATATCCACGCCATTGGGGAACTGATAAATCATGTTTGTGACCACTCTAATCTGTTGAACTAGAAATTACACTGTGACCCCTTGACCCTGGCACACACACACATAGGCTGTAGAGCCACTGAAATATTGGGTGGTACCAGAGAAAGTGTACAAAGATGCTAGGAGTCCCGTATGGTCAGAGAACGTTTTATGTGTGTGCACGTGCAGTAATTGAGGATACTCATGTGTGTGTGTGTGCGTGTGTGTGTGTGTGTGTGTGTGTGTGTACACACTTACATATGCCCATGCATGTGACGGCCAGCGTGCAATGCTGACTGCTGTTCCTCAGGCACAGAGGGACTTGTTTCTTAAGAAAGGGTCATTCAGTGGTCCGGAATTCCCTAATTAACCTACGTTTTTCTGGCTGGCTAGGCCTGCTACCACACCTGGCTTTTTGATGTGGGTTCTGGCTATGAAACTCAGGTTCCAGTGTGTGCAAGACAAGCACTTTACTGAGTTACTTCTCTCTCAGCCTTCGAAGTTACCTCTTAATAGAGGGTTGCTAGGAGTTGGCAAGAAGATGAGAGGCGAAGGTTGTCTCACATTAAGCAGGTACAAAATTAGACTCGCTCCTTCAGAACTCAGGAAGCCTTCAGAGATGTCAAAATGTTGGTCTTGACTTTGGGCTTTCAGAGCTGCGAGAAAAGAAATTTCTGTCATCTCAGTGTGTGGAGTTTTGTTAGGACAGCCTGTGTTAACCAAGACTGGACTTATTAGGGCTCAGAGCAAGCTCCTGGGTTATCTTTCCTGTTGCCTCCCTACCTATGGACTTAAAGAGGTCTCTGGATGGGCCCTAACTTCATACTCTCAATTCAGCTTTCTCCCCGGCTCTCCTTTTGCTGACTTGTCCAACTTCTTGTTATCAACCCCCCCCCCCCCCCATCAAAACAAGGAGCAGCTGCCACTCTCCTTGTTGTCTGCAGTTGTGGCCACCTGTGAGTTTTGACCATTCTCTGTGAAGAGAAACAAAGAAACTCTGCCATCCCCTGCACCACTGCAGATTCTGGTCCGTGTATTTTACAGAATTTACAAAGTAATAAACTCACAAGATGTTCCACCTGAGGGGAAAAAACCAAACAAAGCAAAGCAAGACAAAATCCAAAACCTAGAAATTTGAAGGGTTGTTTATGGTTAGTTTTTGTAAATCAATGGAAAACCTATATGCTAAATCTGTTCAACTCCTCAAATTCAAA
Source organism: Mastomys natalensis (assembly GCA_021653895.1). Classification (NCBI taxonomy): domain Eukaryota; kingdom Metazoa; phylum Chordata; class Mammalia; order Rodentia; family Muridae; genus Mastomys; species Mastomys natalensis. The sequence goes on along the minus strand of JAJTUV010001174.1, from coordinate 456,589 downwards.
TTATTCAAACTATGGAGACACCATAGGGATAGAGGTATAGGTCCCAAATATGCTGTGAACAGAACAATTTTAAATGTTGGTTTTAAGTCAGTCACATCTCAGTTGCCCTCAGGAGTGAGGGCAAGCATAGTTATACAGAACAGTGTAGTTCCAGAATTGCAGAGGCTAGAAATGACATTGAAAGAAGAATTGGGGGTTTGGATAACAGATCTTGAAGCCACTGGAGAGAGGAGGGCTTTGTGCAGGCTCCTCCTCTTCTGTCCCTCCATGTCTTGCTCTGCTAACTTCCTGTGACTTACCAATTTCCCATCTTCGTGAGTGACAAGCCATAAGCACAATCAGAAAACAGAAGAGTAGTGAGACGTATGTCCCAAGGCCAGAAATGTAAGCAGCAGGATAATTTTTTAAAACAACACTCCCCCCTCCCCAAAGAAAAGAAGCAAGGGTGGTTTATTTGGGAACCCTATAGACAGTCATTCTTGAAACACCTTAAAGCAGGTTCATGATAATCGCACACATATTCAAAATGGAACGACAGAAGTTATTAGAACATGGCCTGAGCTTTCAAGCTTGATTCTAGAGGCTGAAGCAGGCCACATCTTCCTGGAACTCTGTCTGGCATAGCGTTTGAGAAGCAATACTGTGACTTGGTATCTCTCAGTCTATAGCACTTAGTTCCCCGTGCTCCTTGTCACAGTTACTATGCTGAACTAAATCACGTACTGCAAAACTTTCTACTGCATAAAGGTTGTACAAAGCTGACCCTTTGTTCTAGGGGTTGATTTGAGACCAACCAGGGAGACTGCTTAGCCCAGAGACTTGGGCTAGAGATAAAGGCTGCTCTCTGAAGAGGTTCTGGTCTCTTCCCCCTGACTCCGCCTCCTCCTAGCACCTCTCCTGGTTTAAGGGAAGCCTCTTCTTTCCTTTAAGGCTCCTTTTTGTACAGTGTACTGTTTCTGTCTAATGCTCCCACTCCCACCCCAAGGCCCAGTTGTGGCCTTCAGGCCCTTTTGTTATTATAAACACCATTAAAGGAAAGAATTGTGTCAGCTCCTCTTTACAGACAAATTGCAGCTGATTTTCTGTCCTATCATCTTTTTTGAACAGAGGAAAGTGACACGTCAGGGCATGTCCAGTTCTGTACGTGTACTGTTGTCTGTCTAATGCTCATCAGCAAGTGCCAGTTGTGTGCCTGTCATGGCTTTTGTTTTAAGATTAACGAACATTAAAAAAAGGAAAAATGTTGAAGCTCCTCTTAACAGTCGAAACTGATTGCAGTTTTCTCCTCATACTTACAGGAAATGACCTTGCGGGCATGTCCGTCTTAGTGATGCCAAGTTTCTCTCCTGGTTTCTGAAGAGTTAGCTGGCAGTGAAGATGGTGATGTTTCGTCTGATTGGTTTTCATACATTCACCAAAGGATAGAACGCCACAAGCATAAAAATGACGAACATCGACTTCTATCCATCTTGAACAGATGACTAATAACAGTCTTGTCGAAAGATTGCATGTTTTCCGCTCATACTTATTCGCGGAGTAATTCCCTTAAAGAACTGTCCTTGTTTCTTGGCTAACATCTCCAGTTTTCCCGTCTGTGTGCACTCGGTCCGTGGAGACATTTCAGCGCACACTGAAATAATCGCTACAAAAAAAGGACAGAAATTTGTTTTCTTCTCTCTCTCTCTCTCTCTCTCTCTCTCTCTCTCTCTCTCTCTCTCTCTCCCAGCCAGGTTACTGCACTTTGGCTCTACCCTTGGACCAAGGCCTGTCATTCTCATAGAGCAGTAGGGACTCACTTGGATCTTGTAAGGACTCCTTTCTTGGCCCGCCTTGTGACTGACTGAACATTTAAAAAAGCTCTTCATGTACCTGGAACAGACCACACGAAAACTTACCAAGAGAAAAGTGAATTTATAAAACAGAAGCGTGACTCACCAGGAAGGAACAGCCAGATCACATTTTGCTGGGCTTTTATTCACTTTAAACAAAATTCCGCAAGCCCCGCCTCCTCCAGCATCCTTTCTCTGTCACAGCTACTCTAAGTCCCAGGGAGACTTAGTGTGTCAACAGGGTGACCCTAGGTTAGGCCTGCGGGCTTTTCTAAGAGAGACGGCAGTGAAAGAGGCCTAATGCCCCTTAAAACCCCCGTGAGACTATTTTCCTCTTTAAAAATGGAAAACAGACAAATTCTTTTCTACAATTCGGTCAATCTAGTTCATTTTCTTCAGCAATAAGTAGTCGAATAAAACTATCTCCTCCACCAATCTGTGCTTTTCAGCTTGTTTTAGTATAGCCTTAGGGGGAAGTGCCCCCCTCCCCCACCACCAGTGCCTGTATCAGGACTAGCCCTTCCCCACCCCCACCCTCTGGCTGTCATTTCCTCGGTTCCTTGTATAGGACTCTGAGTAGACCACTTCTTTGTAAGACTTAATCATCCTACTTGATTATGTCCTATAGATTCTGATAGGATCCTGGGAGATGCCTTTACATGACAACACAGCTGAGGAAAAAAAAAAAAAACAAACTCTTGTGTATGAGAGCTTGTGTAATCTCAAACACGGTATTTAATTGATTTTTGTTATTTCCTGTGTCTTTCTATCCATTCTTTCCCATTGCCTTGAATGAACATGTCATGCTATCTGAGATACAAGGTATGCTTTATGTGGCTGATACTAACATTGTAACTTAACAGAACATTGACCAAATAGATCCTATTAAATATAAATTCTAATCTCATTAAAGTATTTTAGAGGCAGTATCTTTCTCTAAAATACATACGTTTGTTGTTGTGTTTTATTAAAAATATAAGAGAGAGAAGGAATATGGTTGGTGGATATGTAATAAGGTGTTGGGGAAGGGGGTGCTTTAGTGGGCCCATGCTGAGGCATCCCTTCCCTCTGAGGGACCAGCCATAGTATAGAATAGAGTTTATTCAGGGCAGGGGAAGGGAGTTGAGAGGATGAGAGAGTGAGTGAGTGAGCGAGCTTGCATGCCAGAGAGAAGAAAGAGAGAGAGAGAGAGAGAGAGAGAGAGAGAGAGAGAGAGAGAGAGAGAGAGGCTGGTTATGAGCAAGTGAGAGAGGGGAAGGGAATGAGCTGAGAGAGTGAGCAAGAGCAAGAAAGGCAAGAGAGCAAGGCAAGCAGCCCCTTTTACAGTGAGTCAGGCACACCTGGCTGTTCCCAGGTAACTGTGGGGCAGAGCCTAGACAAAAATGTCAACATTTATAATCAGTCTCAATGAAGTCTAAGGATTAGGGCATAAGAAGTTTCTTTATGTCCAGACTCTACAAAATATTTAATTTTATTGATTTTTTAAAAGAGGTAACAGAAAATGAATGATAATAAAAATGGTTTGTGTTAACCAAAATACCTTTAAATAATGAATACTAACATTGTCTTATTAGGCTATCGCTTTATTTTCCAGGTACACTCTCATGTATACAACTGAGAAATATGATTTTGAAGGTTGTAGGTACATAAGAAATGATGAATATTTAGTTGGTCAAAGATTTTTATGCCAATTTTCAGATTCTTGTGGGGCAACCAAAGAGATATCAACCTGACAAATGTCACATTCAGGATCTGGATAAACTTTGATATCTCCTAATAAAGAAAAAGCTAGATAATTTTTACCAAATGAAGATAGCTAACATGTTGACTTAAATGTCAACTAAAGTATTAAAATATCCTTTTAAAGTGGTCAGGAAATTTCTAAACTGTTTTCTTTGTTTGTATGTTCCCTTGCTTGCTTGCTTGCTTGTCTTCTGGTAGACAAACTTAATATGAATATTTTAAACTAAGAGAAATGAATGGCTGAATCACATGGATTCACTTTTGCTTCAGAGATTTCTTCTATATGAAATATATTTTACCAGTGTGGCAGGGGGCTATTTTTGCTCTCAGAGTGATTAAGTATCACTCAAAATGAAATCTGTAAGTCATTGATAATAGATGCTGTGTTGGTAAATAATGTTATGTTAATTTATATTTTAATTTACAACTTGTTGTTTATGTACATTATAAATTATTTGTATAAAACCAGTGTTGTTCACAAACTGAAATGCTACTTTAGAATCTCTGTGTTCATTGGAGCATTATATTCAGTATTTATGTCTCTAAGAGGAAATGCTTTTATAATCTGCATAATGCAATGCTATATATAAACAAGCCCAGTATGTTGGAAGTGTCATTATAAACTTTTTTCTTTGGTTTCAATTGTGTATGTAACCAACACACTCAGCTCTTTATTTGACAAAACTCTCCATGCTGTGAAATAACATTAAAAAAACATGTATGAGGAAAAAAAATAGATCTTTCATAGACCAGATATGTTAAATTCTTAATGAACCTACTAAGCTTGCATCTATAAATGACATCCATAACTTATTTTTAGTTTGATGTAAATTTATGTCAGAATTTAAAATAAAAAAGAAAAAGAAAAAATGTATCTATGAGAAAAGATCTATCCAACTTAGTTCTATCATAATTAAGATTTTGTTTCAAAGTTTTTTTTCCCATGCTTTGTGGTCATTTATCTACTTTTAGCAACATTTTAAAAGGCAGACTTTCAAAGACAAGAATCTTTTGTTTCTGGTTAATTTTATCAGACTTTCAACATCACCCTTACTCATGGGAAACAAAGAAAGAAAGAAACAAAAACATTAGTTTGCTACTTTTGCAAATCTTCGTCACACACACACACACACACACACACACACACACACACACTGCCCTTATTTCAGTCCTTTGAATAGGAAACCACGGTCCTTCTCCCAGGAACACTCCCTCTTGAAGCCACGATGGCTGGTCTTCATTGCCAACTGAAATGGCATGGCAACAGTTCCCACAGTGTCTCTGAGGATGATTGCAGAAAGGTTTAATCTACTCTGAATAAGGGCAGTACCTTCAGTAGGATGAGGTCCTAGACTAAATTAAAACAAAAAAACAAAACAACAACAACAACAACAGGAAGAATAAGAAGAGGAGGGGTCTGGTGAGATGGTTGAGTGGTTAAGAGCACTAACTGTTCTCCTGGAGGTCATGAGTTCAAATCCCAGCAACCACATGATGACTCGCAACCGTCCGTAATGAGATCTGACGCCCTCTTAGCTACATACAAAAAATAAACAAAAACCTTTGGGTTGGAGCAAGTGGGGTCGGACGTGAGCGAGAGGGAGAAGGGAAGGGGAGAGAGAAGAGGAGGAAGAGGAAGAAGAGGGAGGAAAAAGAGGAGAAGAGAAAAAAGAAGGAAGGTAGTAAGCTGAGTTGATTTAAGGGTTTTACTTTTATATGACAAAGCTCTCCATGTTATGAAATAACATTAAATAAGAATGTAGGAGACAAAAAAAAAATCAGATCTTCCATACCCCAGATATGTTAGGTTCTTAAGGGACATACAAAGCTTACATCTGTAAATGACATGCATAACTTGTTTCTAGTTTAATGTAAATTAATTTGTGCCATTTATGAGGGTATATATGTGTGCATGTGTGTATATATATATATGTATATGTGTGTGTGTGTGTGTGTGTGTTCATTATTATGAGTAGACAATCCTCACTGATGTCTGATAACACTAAGCAGATATCCAAATACCAGGGCTTTCCACAGCAGACTTTTATTCAGGGCTAGCCAACTGATGCTATCTGTAGTTGTTCTTCTGTTTATGTGTCTCAGCATGACTGAGCATGAAGATGAGAGCTGAGGCTCTCCAGGGCAAACATGTAGGCAGGGCCACTCTGCTTTTGGGCAATCCCCTAAGACCTGAAGTGCCTTCCATTACTGTTGATTGAGCTCACTGTGACCCATCGGGTTAAAGTTATTATTCATTCCTGACTGCTTCCAGCTTTCCCACTATGGGGTTTCCAACTTTCTTACTAATGTGAAACTTATTTACACAGATCCTTGATTGCAAATGCTTCAAATAAATACAATATATGCACATAAGCACTAATGTGGGCTTCATGCCGTTTGCTCTAAATGTCATAGAAACTACACAGCATGCAATTTGCTGTAGTAAGAACACATTCTTATCTGTCTATCTCATTCTTTGCAAGATTTAAGTCTCATGGCTCTTTGAAATGCTCCCAGTCTTAAAGAATTGGGATGATGTTCTAATCGATATTCAATTTTGGTCTTGCCTAAAAACAGATGCTTTGAGCTTGGAAATCTGTGGCAGTGTTTCAGCAGAGGTTAGCATATAGTGTAAGCCATTAGTGTTCCCCCAAGATGACAAATCTATGTATATTGAATATCTAAATTTGTTTGGGAGTTTTCAACTCAAAATGGCATTTTTGTCATTGCATGTAACCGTGACTTTTTTTGAACCTGGGAAATAGGAGTGTTTAAAATACTAGTTAGCGAAGGAGGGAAAGTAGTAAATGACTCCATAAATGAATGCTCTTCATTGGAACCCATTTTAATCTAACTCTGCCACAGGGTTGATGTAGTTTGTCTATCACCCTCCTTGTAAGAAACAGTTGAGGTCTAGAATTTTGAGAGATTCACATGAAATTCTCCATCTACTTATAAGACTCAAGTTTTCAATACAACACTGAGAAAACTATTCCCTAGAGTCCAGCTCTGTCTGACCACTCATGCTAGGTACTTTGGATAAATTACTTTCTATGGAAATGTTTCCCTAACAGGTCATCTTGGTACAAGATACTCTGCAATGTGCTTTAGCTTGTAGATGACAGTGTCATTCAAAAGGCCCGGCAACTATGTCAGTGCAGGTTCACACTGAAGATCAGAGAGGACTTCTGATTATTAATTACTTTTTGTATTTAACCTGTCTCTTTGCTTACTCTTCTCAAAACCCTGTTGATACAGATTGAAAGAAAGATGGAACAATGACCGGGATAGCAGGAAAGTCTTTGCTGTCTTTGTGTGACCTCTAGAAGGTGTCTAGCCCCAGTGACCAATGTCTAGCTTAAGAATTGGATGAATGGCAGGTTTGAGTCTCAGCTTTAAGTCCTCAAAATTCTAAGACAACAGGAAACAACACGCACAAACTTTATAATTATTTTATTTTTGTCGTTCACTGTTTGATATTCTTTGCTAGCTTTAGACTGGAGAAAACAAGACTTAGAAAGCTTACACGAGCCGTCGGAAGTCCAAGGGAAGGTGGAGGGGATGCCGCAGCTCACGCGTAGGCTTGTCCAGCTCCATGTGCGCATGTTCAGTAACTGATGTCTACAAGGCAGTGTCTCCCAGGCAGTACCTTGGGAGAGCTTTTTGTAAATTAACGATAAGGCAATAGCTAAAACATCAGAGAACAAAATGTACAGAGAGCCAGGACTGTCTCTTCATTTGGGTACAGGGTGAAGTGATTGACCGGGAGACGTCTGACTCTGGTATATCCTGATGTATATTGTTCTTTGCTTGGCTCCTTTACATACCATGTGCATTTCTTGCTGTATCTGGGTTTGAGATGGTCTCAGTGCGATTAATTTGAGGAAGGGCCTCTCCATGTACTATTTGCAAGCTCAAGGGCACACCAGGAGGGAGTTTTGGAGTCCTGAGTACTAACAAAGACAGTGGAAAAGTAGAGAATGTGAGTTCCAGGTCACCCCAGATCCTTGTTGCACAGATGCCTCAGATGAAGTTTGCCCAAGAGAAGCCCTGACTAGGACACAGGGCTCTGTGCCTAGAAAAATTACTGAATATGCTACTGTAGGATGCTGGCTTCTAGAAGCTAACACAGGCACAGCTGTTAAATGTGACATGAGAGTAATTTTCTGCATAAAACTTCCTGTTTGCTAATGCAAACACCTAGCCACCCACAGCACTGAGCACTGGGTTTATTAGGGCGGCCACTGAACACTGGTTGTTTATTCAGGTGATCACTAAGCTCTGGTGATTTATTACGATGGGTACTGAGAACTGGTTAGTTTATTCCAGTAAGCAATGGGACCAGTTGGCTTATTCAGGTGAACACTGAGCACTGGCTGGTTTAATAGGGTGGCCACTGATTCAGTATGACAGATGTCTTCATAATATGTATATTATAGACTTAAGTATAGATCTGTTCACAGCAAAGACCCTGTGAAAATTTAGGGTAAGGTTGTAGAATGAATCTCTCCATATGTATATGGAATGACTTATAGGCTACATTCCAACTAATCCAACAATGGCCAGCTGGATCAAAAGCCTGTGTCTTTCCACCTCAAAGGTACAGACTAAAAGTGGATTCACCTACTTCAAACCCAGAGAAAATCTCTGACAGGCATGCCCTCTATTTCTGGATTATAGTTCAGTCCAGATTAAGTCCAGAGTTAAGTTGACAACCAGGAAAAGCTACCTAGCGTCTATAAACCAAAGTATGAGGGCACAGAAGGACCCAGCCCTGCCAGCATCGTGATCTTCAACTCCTGGTTTCTAGAACTGTGAGAAAACCCTCTGACTTTGTGGTGCTTTGTCATGGCAGTACTGGTAACCTCAAAAATTTGCATCTGGAAAAGAGCGGGTAAAATAAGTTCTGTTTGAAACCCAGAGGAGAGATGTGTTTATCGAAATATCAAATTCAGTGGGTTTGTATTACTTTTCCCTGCTTGCTAGTTTTCCTCTTCCTCTTCCTCCTTTCTTAGTCTTCCTTTAAAAAATATAAAAATGAAGTGTGGGACCCATCCCAGGGATGTGGCTGCTATCATTCAGAGTGGTCTTTTCTCTTCAGTTAAACCCTTCTGGAATCGCTCTTGAAGACACACCATGGACTTTCTAAATCCAATCCAGTTGATAATGGAGACCTGAGATTCCAGGCAGAAGAGGAGGTGATGGCAGAAGATACGGATAAACAAGCAAAGGCACTTAAGAAGGAGTAGAGCCACATCACTGGGGATTGGAGAGAAATCAACAGAACGGTGCTATAACCACAGAGTTATGTTCTGTAAACTAAAGGGGTAAGTCCTGGACAGGTCACTTTCCCAGATCAGCCATGTGCCAGCTCTCTGAGTTTTGTCTTTTTACTAATGCACAGTCACACTTTGTAAAATTACTATAGGGATGAAAGGGAGAGGCTTTTTCCTGAGGGAAAGAAAGATGGGAGGAAAAGAGAGAGACATGTTCACACTCAGAGATGGAGACAGAGGGGCATGAAAGTATGGCTAACTAACAGATTAAAAATTTGAATGACAGACTCAGTGTGTGTGTGTGTGTGTGCTTTTAAAAAGTTGTTTTTTATTTTACTTAAAAATTTTTTTAACAGAATCAATCCAAGAAGGTAGGGTTTTTGTTTTGTTTTGTTTGGTGTATATTTATCGTCCCCCAGTGGTGGGAGTTTGAATTACTCTTACAGGCCTGGAAAACCATGTTCATGATACAGATTTCAATCACTCTGAAAATGTGTTAACTCTTTTGTTTATCTTACAGCTGTAACTTACTTATGGATTACTTCTGTTTTGTATCTAGGACTGACTTAATGTATCTCCATATTCTGATTTATTTTAATACAGTATACAAAAGTTCAATCAAGTTGGTGGTTACCATTAATGAAGAGCATGCTACACATTAAGTGCACTAGGCACTGGGCTTTGCTGGGCCTGGCATGGCCTTGGTTGAGGACAGCGTGACCTGGCTTTTGCCCCTGGGACAGGGCCACAGTGTGGACCTCCAGCAATGTCAATGGCTGCTTTGGGCACAAGGCTTGTTTGTATAATAATAATGTACATATTTTCTGGACCCGCTAGCAGTGGAGGACTCTTTCCTTCTGAGGAATTTCTTTCTTGTTAACATTAATGACTCCATGATAATTACAAACATCAGAGAGTCCAGGAGTCTAGGGTGTGCATTATGGTAAATACTGGGACCTTCAGGATAACCCTTAAGGCTATGGGAAAGAATTCTAAATACATGAGTTTGAAAATATATAATTTCTCAACTATGCAAAAAGTAAGGGTGCAATATGAATTATAGGAGGGCCTTCAAGAATCTAAAGGAACAGAAGCAGCTGCCCTGTGAGGCTACTTGTTAGAAAATTACTAAGGAAATGAGACACAAAGAGAGTTAGGGAGTGGTGATCACAGGAGAGGCTACAATTTTTGTTTATGCTTACAAATGCAAGCAGATTCTTGAGTTCTGGATCAGCCTAGGACAGAGCAAGGTTAGGCCCAGATGTGGTAGAAATGGTAATTACAGAGCAGGGTCCCACTTAACTAGCTTATCGTCTGTGCTTAACAAAGACAGGCAGATCTCTGAATTCTTTTGCAATGTTAAGAATATATGTATGTATATGTGTGTGTATGTATGTATATGTATGTACATATGTATATATGCTTGCTGTCTCCTAAGAATCAAAGGGCTGGGGTTCTCGTATTCTGATTCATAAGATAATAAAAGGAAACCTGAAGTAAATGACTGGGTTGATATGTCAAATAAAAGATTGGACCTATGTTCTGCAGGACAAGAGCTACTCAGAGAAATTTTTTAGGATAAAAAGAGAGAACTTCTTGGAGAACTGAGACACACACACACCACACACACACACACACATACACACACACACATACACACACACACACACACACACGAAGCAGGGCATGGACAGAGAGATCTCTTAGAATATCGAGAGAGAGAGAGAGAGAGAGAGAGAGAGAGAGAGAGAGAGAGAGAGAGAGAGAGAATACAGGCACAGAAGTCTCCAGAGAGAAAGCAGAACACAGAGAGAAGCAGACTGGAAAACTGTATCAAGTAGAACACTGGTCAGCTTGGATCCATGATTTGACTTGTTTTCACTGCTCTCAGACACCCCCTTCTCTCAGAAACCCTCTTCAAGCTGAGGCTAGATCTTGCCAGGGCTTGACAGTTTCTTCCCCTGTACTTACTTTGATGCTCAGGCCCAGAGTTGTTATTATCTCCCTCACATTAAGGTGCTGATGTTGGTGACTGACTCAAAGTGAGACAGCCTGTACCTGTACACCTAAATCCAGTCGGGTCATGCCTCTTAGATGTAATGTTCATGTTACTTCCACTGCTCAACACAGCATCTTAAACAACTCATGCTGCCATTCACTTACTTTGCGTTAATACCCTGCTTAATCTATGCATTTATTATGTAGACATTACCTACAATATGCCATTGATATTATTTGGTAAGGATTCATATGTTAGTTCACAGTGTCCTGACTGAGCATCTACTGTTGACCATTCATGCATTGTGATCAATAACTAATTGATCAGGCGATGTGCTTTTTAACCTCTCTGTGAAAATTAACATCAACCATTGACTAAAGACTTTTCCCAAAGCCAATTTTCCTCACTTGATATCAGGATAGAGTGTATTATTCTGTGATATTGGGACTTTTCAGCACTAAAAGGTCTGTATCCTCTTCATCTCTCTGACTCCTTCTATATCTGTATGTATATACAGATATTAATATATGTATTAATATAACATGTATATACAGATATTAATATATGTGTGTATATACTGATATATTCATATATTGTCTTAAGAGATGTTATATGGCAGAAGCCAGGGCTTCTGGAAAGAAAATGAGATATCGATGAACATGTCTTGCTGAAACTGGGTAAATCTTTGATGTTAGGGAGTAAAGTCTAAGATCTAGCTTGAAACAAGCAAAATGGCCTCCTGCGGCATCCAGGTGCTTCTAGTAAGTCACAAGACGAGTCCAAATGTGAAATAGTAAAGGAATAGCTCCTTGGTGGAAGAAGTCTGCATTGCAAAACATGTAGAGTGGGTTCTGCCCACAATGAACCAATCAGTCACTCTGCCCCAATACCATAGCAGGAAGTGCCAAGGGAGCATACGGAGAAGGTTTGTATGTCAGACTGGGAAGTAAGGAGACCTAAAGGATGGGATTGTGGGAATCATGTGGGATGATCATTGCTGCAAAAAAATGTGAGGCTGAGAGGAAGGTACTCGGAGGCAGGAGCAACCTCAGCAGGCATTAAACCAGGACACATGCCTTAGAGCAGTGGGCAAGAGGATGGGAGAGGGTCAAAACAAGTTTCAAGTCTCAGTGCCTTTTGGAAATCCCCCATTCCTCTAAACATTGAAAGGTGCTACTTTATAAAAGTATGTGGTCACCTGTTGTTTTTGCTTACCAAGCAGATTTTCCTGTTCTTATTGATAAGCAGAAAAAAAATGCATGTGCTGGAAGATCATAAATCTTTACTGTGCATGGTATCAACCATGGGTTTTTGAGGGCAGTGATATTTCCTTAACTACAGGATAATATTATTCTTTATAATGTTTTTCCTCAGTATTACCTTTAGAATTCCCTCTGACTATCCTCAATTATCCTGGCCTGAGAATAACACTTGTGTAAGACCCACTTCAAATAAAGCTATCTTTTATGTTTCGCTGCCAAGATCGTAGGGACATCTCCTCCTTGTGTGTCAGAACTAACTCTGTGCCCTGCTTGTCCTCCTCTCAGTCCGTTATCACATTGTGTTTGTTTCAAGAATTAACATACTTCTTCATTACAGGACTGATATTTCTCTAAGTATAAACCATGATATCTTATCTTTTGTGTTATATATAGCATATGCAGGGGCCTGGTACAGACTCCTAGATGAGGCTATGAATTAGAGTACATTTCATATGTAGCCTGAATGACACAGTATCTGCTTCCATATCTAAACTTAAACATATTTCTTTTTTTTTAATAATATATTGTTTTATGTGCTTCTACACAGTCATTCAATTTATACTTACGACAACTGCAGGGTTCAGTGTTGTATTATACACACACACACACACACACACACACACACACACACACACACATACACAACTTGTCCCTTTCTTCCATCTTTTCCCTCCGATCACTCTCTCATACTCCTTGCTTTCATTCAAATTTGTGTGGAATTCTGAGAATAGAGAAGTCTTCCCCGGGGAAGAGCACATCATTTGGTCAATTGGTTCAAACTCAAACGGTCAGTCCTGAAAACATGCATGCTTCTGACATTATACAGACAGAGAAGTGTACATTTAGGAGTATATAGTGTGTATATTACTACTAGAGCTGACGTTCCTTAACACATAAGTCTACATATAACATATGTTAATTAAACATGGATTAAATGAAGGACACACACATACATACACACACATACTTGTATGTAACAACAATTAATGAAGAAGGGAATTTCATTTTAAACGTTGGACCACTTAGGTTCATGAGCACTTGCGAAGTCACATGAAAACGCAGACATTGAGTACGGTCTCACATCCAGTGGCTATACATTAATCCTCTGTAACGCCAAACCTGTCATCTATATCCTTAGATTCGTATCTTACGCATCCATAACAGAGGTGGAGAAAGATAACCTTGACTTAAGAAACCCTCTCACTGAGATGATGCACCTGGCCAGCACGCCACATGTCCACCAGATGGCGCTGCAGCTCAACTCAGTACCAAGCTTCTGCAGCAAACCTTGCTTTGGCCAGGTTCCTTGTCAGACAATTTTGTGACATTGTTTTACCCACCTTTCTTTCCAGCTGTCGTTTCTTACATTTTTTAAAGGAGAAAATGCTTTGAGTTGTCTATCTCCCTAGGGGAATAAAAGGTCACCTTGAAGCCAGTACCAGAAATATACAAAAGCTCATATACATTATGATGTATTTGTGCCAGGACATCTTAACCAATCATCAAAGTATAAAGGTAATAACTGTGGACCCTCACTGAACTCTCAACAAAGCCTAGGTTTGTTTACTGTTGAAACACTGGTAAACATCCACTGGGAGTCAGAGAAGGTTCTGGAAGGTAGTAAAAAGTCGCCACCCTTTTACAAGAGCTCCAGATCAGGTCCTGAATTTAATCCATGTATAATGAACATGAATTATGTGTGGACTCTTGTGTGAAGTCCCAAAGTAACAGCAGCAATATCGGTTACTGGTTGTTATCACTGATTCCTGACAACCAGGGACATTATTAACCACCCTACCTATTCAGTGTTTCTAGCCGCTACTACGGTACGTATTAGGCTAGTAGCCTCCTGGCATAGTAAGGGAAGGGAAGCATGGGGAAGTTAAGTAATTAGCTAAGATCGCCGACAAGGTCAGTGACTCCTGATTTTACAATTATAGAAAGACAAAGACACCTGTAGGAGAGTCAGGTGCCAACAGATAATGCACAGGCAGCCATGGGGAAGCATCATCAGGGATCATTTTAGAGCATAGTACTTACTCTGGCCTTGGCTTCTGAAATTCTCATGCACAAATTAATATCAGGGAGAGAATAAGTTTTTTGCTCTGTCTTCAAGTAGCTGTTGTTTAACAATCCCCTGTGGCTGTGTAGTTTTCAAGTTCTCAGTTGATGACTGTTAATCTAGCAAAGTTCACCCAGGGCTACTTTAGCTAGACTGTGAGGAATATTGTCCTGTAGGCAAGCCTTCTCCAACCAGTGAGGGAATTGGAGTAAAGTCGTAAGTACCCAGGAAAGCACGGCACGGGCATGGAGTCCTTATCCAGGAAGGACTAGCTTTTCTGTTCTACACAGTAACCCTTTACTTTTAACTTAAGAAAATTATTACTTGTGTTCTATGTGACTGAGTGTATGTGTATGTGCATGCGTGTTGTGTATGTGTGTCTGAAATATCTATATCTATCATCTTCTTCTCTCTATCTCTTTATCTCTCTATCTCTATCTATCTATCTGTCTATCTATCTATCTATCTATCTATCTATCTATCTATCTATCCTATCTGTCTTGGTGGGGGGCAAGAATGCAGAGGTTAGACAATAGAGGACAACCCATGGGAATTGGTTTTCTCTTCTTTCCACGAGGAACCTTTGAACTCAACTCTTCAAGCTTGATGTGTCCTTACTTGACAAGCTATGTTGCCAGAAAAGTTTTATGGCCACACTCTGTTTGATGACGTAGACCTACAGAGGTATCAAATCTAACTCTTAATCCTCTAAGTGGCTAGTTTCATGTAAGAGGCCCAAGTCAGATATCAGGCCTTGAAAGGCAGATCTCTGCACGGTTCACCTCTCTTTCCCAGCCCATGCAGAGTCAATGTTTGCACCGAGTGCATTTGTTTTTAGTTTAATGTATTGATTATTCCATCGGGTCATGTGCTCCTTACCGTCACTTCATGTGTCAAATGCTCTAATGGAGGTCAGCACAGGGGCAAAGATTAAAAGTGTGCACTAAAAAGCATGTCTGTATTCAAACCAGAGGAATCAAAGGTGTGTACTAAGGTCATGATTGTATTCAGCCAGAGGGATTAAAGTTGTGTGTAGCATGTTTGCACTCCAGCTGGATAATACCTTTCGAATGTGATCTTTGCCAGAGTAGCCATGTTGCTGGGTTAAAATTCGTCCACCTGTTATAGACATTTTATTTCTATCTATTATCAACAATCTCCAAGAGAGTGCTTGTTGCCATTGAGTAATCTGCATTGATACATCTTGGTCTTCAGTTAGCTCTACACTTGATGCTATGCATTCTGTGGGCTTAGACAGTGTATACCTATGACATATGACAACCATCCTGCACTCAAATACCATAGAATATTTCCCTTTCCCTAAAAGTCCTCTCCACTATGTCCATTCATTCATACCTATGCCCATGCCTTGGTTATCATGGACTATTTTCGCTGTCTTCCTGGTTTTATTTCTCCAGCTTATCATTGCTGGAGTTGTTGACATACCAATTTCATTGTATTGTAGAAAATTGAGTTTCCCTCTTCCAACATGTATACATGACAGTTCAGTTGTTACATTTACCCTAGTGGCTAGGCTTCTTTCATTGATTGATTGATTCATTCCTTCCTTCATTAATATTTTTAAAAAATATATAAAAAGATTAAACAAAAATATCATAAGAAAAATTTACATAAGGAAAAGAGCTCAAGAAAAGGCACAAAAATGAGAGATCCACTCATTTACATACTCTAGAGTTCCATAAAAACTGTAAGCAGAAAATCATTATGCATACTCAGAGGACCTGTGCAGATTTTCCAGGCCCTGTGCATGCTGCTTCAGACTTTGAGTTCGTATAAGCTTTGTTCGTGTTGATTTAGAGGGCCTTGTTTTCTTGGTGTCCTCTGTCCCCTCTTGGCTCCTACACTTTTTCTGCCTTATCTTCCATGGGTTCCTTCAGCTCTGAGGGAAGGGTTTGAGGAGGATATCCCATGCGGGGCTGAATGTTACAAGTCTTCCACTCTCTGTTTAATGTGAAGTACCTATATGTGTTCACATCTGCTATAGGAGGAAGCTTCTCTGATGATCACTGAACAAAGTCCTGATTTGGCAAAGTATAGCCAGATATCATTAGGAGTTATTTTTTCACCCACCCCCCTTTTTAGACCAGTGTTATTTGGGTTTTCCCTAGGTCCCTGGGCTATCTAGCTTCAGGTTCTTGGTCACAAAGGTAGTGTTGCATGTAGGTTTCATCTCATGGAGTAGGCCTTAGGTTAAATCAGTTTTCACTGGTTACTTCCATTAGCTTGGTGCCACCATTACCTTAACATACCTGATAGCAGTACACCGTTGTAGATTCACGAGTCTGTGGCTGTCTTGGTGTTTATGTTTCTCATTTGTGAATATGCAGAATAGATTCTTGTACAAAAGACACTTGAACATAAAAGTGATCTATTTAGCCACCAACTGGACATCTGTCTACATCTTAAATGAGTTATATAGGCATTGTTTTTCAAAATGGGGCTTGGCCCATATTTTTTAACTGGATTGTTTGTTTTCTTATTACCGAGTTTTAGGGTTTCTTAGTATGTTTTAAGTAATAGTCATTGCAGATGTGTCATTTGTTGTAGAAAATATTTAATCTCAATCCACGGCTTCTACCCTGCTGTACTGGCTGGTTTTGTGTGTCAACTTAACACAAGCTGGAGTCATCATAGAGAAAGAAGCCTCCTTTCAGGAAATGCCTCTATGAGATCCAGATGTAAGGCATTTTCTCCATTAGTGATCAAGGAGGAAGGGTCCCTTGTGGGTGGTGCCATCTCTGGGCTGGTGGTTCTGGGTTCTATAAGAAAGCAAGATGAGCAAGCCAGGGGAAGCAAGCCAGTAAGTAACATCCCTCCATGGCCTCTGCATCAACTTCTGCCTTCAAGTTTTTGCCCTGTGTGAGTTCCAGTCCTGACTTCCTTTGTTGATGACCAGTGATGTGGAGGTGTAAGACAAATAAACCCTCCCCCACCCCCACAACTTGCATCTTGGTCACGATGTTTTGTGAAAAAAAAAAAAAAAAAACCCACAATGACTAAGATACCCACCTTTCATCATTCATTCCGCCGATAAAAGACAGACATAACCTTTGTATTTATAATAAGCCTTTATTAGCACTACGGTTGTGAGGGTCCCCGTTCCAGAGGGTGTCCCACAACGATCTCCCGGCTGAGGACAGAGTGAGAGCAGGGAGGGTCCTCTGCCTAGTCTCCACTGTTCATCCGTTGGTTTCTAGCCCAGCCTGGTGTGAGAGGTCTGGCCAAAGGTACGAGTGCAAGCAGGGAGGAGAGATTGCCTGCCCCCGCTGCTGCCTCTGTTTCAGTCTCTGCTGTCGCAGCTCCTTACTCCCAGGTGCTGCACCTGTCTCTGCGCTGAGCCGCCCGGGCTGGGCCAATAGGAAGCCGGCTAGCTGGCAAGGAAGCAGCTTGGTGCCCCAAGAAGGTTCCGGAGAGCAGAATCTCTCCCCAAGTGTTACACCTGCCGTTCTGACAAAGATCCTGAGTTCAAGACTTGTTCAATCAGGCACCCAGCTGCTTCGCACAGCCCACCACCCCACAAGGTTGGGCAGGTTTCTACCTCTATGCTATTAGAATCTACTTTCTTATTGATAACCCTGAGTTATTACTTATTATGTTTCATCTGGGCTGCTCTTATCTCCAATTGGCCAGCCCTCATGGCCATGCTTTCTTGTCTCCTAACCCATGATGTCTTTCTCCTGTTTCCACTTTCTTATCTGTCTCCCTCCCTACCTGCAACTCCCTCTCCAGCCTCCAGTTCCACCTTTCCCCTTTACTGCCCAATCAAAGGCTCTAGCCTTTTATTAATCAGAAGGTTCACATAGAAGGTTCACACCAATCGAGTACATGATGGTCTGCACTTCAGGAGAAACCACCTCTTGAGGAACCAGTATTAACATTAGAACACAAGCACCATCAGGCAAATACAGTACAGTCTTTTCCGATATTTTGGGTAAAGTGTCTCATCATCCTCTTTGCCTTTTGTACAATATACTCTAGAGCCATTTGTTTGATAAAGATGAATGTCTATATTTACGTCAGTCTATGTCTGAGTTCTCTATATATTTTATTGGTTATTTTATTTATTTACATTTTAAATGTTGACCCCCTATCTAATCGCCCCTGCCCCTGCTTTTATAGGGTGTTCACCCACCCATTCTCACCTCACTACTCTAGCATCCCCCTATGCTGGGGCATCAGACCTCTACAGAACCATGGTCCTCTTCTCCCTTTGAGCCAGATAAGGCCATCCTTTGCTACATATGCAGCTGGAGTCATGGGTCCCTCCATGTGTACTTTTTCATTGGTGATTTAATCCCTGGGGGCTCTGGGGATCTGGTTCATTATATTGTTCTTCCTGTGGGGTTGCAAACCCCTTCAGCTCCTTCAGTCCTTCCTCTAACTCCTCCATTGGGGTCCCTGTGCTCAGTCAGATGGTTGACTTTGAGCATGCATTTGTATCTGTATTCAGTCATCGATGTTTGCTGTTTGCCTATTCCCTCACCGATGACATTCTGTCAAGATTATTATAGCTTTAAATACCTTCATTACTACTGCCACACCACCACTACCACTATTACTATTATTATTATTAATTATTATTATTTGGAATGGGAAATTAAACCAAGTATCTCACACATAGTCAATAAGAACTTTACCACACAGTTACATCCTAAACTCCTTTTTAAAAAAGTTAGTTATTTATTTATTTATATTCTAGACATTGCCCCCTTCCCATTCTGCCTCCCACAGTTCTTCATCTCCATCCCCTTTTCCCTTTTCCTATGAGAGCGTGCTCCCCCTCTGCCTTACACCCCTGGGCATCCTCCTTCCCTGGGGTCTCAAGTGTATATAGGATTAGGCTCATCCTTTCCTACTGAGGCCAGACAAGGCAGTCCTCTGCTACATATGTGTTGGGGCTTCAGACCAGTCCCTGTATGCTCCTTGGTTGGTGGCTTAGTCTCTGGGAGCTCCCAGGGTCTGGGTTAGTTGACACTGTTGTTCTTCCTATGGGGTTACCATTCCCTTCAGCTGCTTCAATCCTTCCCTTAATTCTTCCATAGGGTCTCCAATGTCAGTCTAATGGATGGCTGTAAGTATCTCCATCTGTCTCAGTCACCTGCTGGTAGGGCATCTCAGAGGACAGCCATGTCAGGCTCCTGTCTGTTAGCTCTCCTCACTGTTGGGCATTTTGGCTAAGGTCACTCCCAATGAGACCTCGGAGTCTCTCTTATTCCAGGTCTCTGGGACTTTCTAGAGGGTCCCCTGACCCTTACCCCAAGAAACTGCATATTTCCATTCTTTCTCCTAGATCTCTGGGCCTCTCTCCTATTCCCCTCAATACGTGATCCTGCCCCCTTTTCCCCTCCCTCCCCTCTCCCACCCAGGTACCTCCTTCCTTCTGCCTTCCATAATTATTTTGTTCCCCCTTCTAAGTGGGATTGAAGCATCCTGATTTAGGCCTTCCTGCTTAAACTTCTTATGGTCTGTGGGTTGTACCCTGGGTGTTCTGTACTTTTTGGCTAATATCCACTTATTAGTGAGTACATACTATGCATATCCTTTTGGGTCTGAGTTGCCTCAGTTAGGATGATATTTTTTAATTCCATCCAGTTCCCTGAAAAAATGAATGATGTTTTGAATAGCTGAATAGTACTCTGTTGTGTAAATGTACCACATTTTCTGTATCTCTTCCTCTGTTGAGGGACATGTGGGTTGTTTCCAGCTTCTGGTTATCACAGATAAGGCCACTATGAACATAGTGGAGCACATGTCCTTGTGATATGGTGGGGCATCTTTTGAGTGTATGCCAAGGAGTGGTATAGCTGGATCTTCAGGTAGAACTATTTCCAGATTTCCAAGGAACTGCCGTATTGATTTCCAGAGTGGTTATACCAGTTTGCAATCCCACCAACAATAGAAGAGTGTTCTTTTTCCACCCTGAACTCTTTTATTCACTATTTGGAGACATAGTTTTGCTAAGTTGATCACTGAAACTTTGAATTTGCCCACTATCCAATGCTGGCCTTGATCCTGTAATCCTTTTTTCCCCTCAGCAAGCATGCGGCTGAGACTGCATGCTTGTACTGGGAGGACTTGGCTTCTATCAGCCTTTATATAGCATATGGTCATTAGTACTTTTCAACTCTATGTAGTTTCTCACTGATTTCCTTTATATTTTACCCTAAGAGTTGTTGATAAGGGCATTAAAACATACACACTTTTCTTCTTTTCCTCCTCCTCCTTCTTCTTCTTCTCTCTCTGTCGCTCTGCGTCTCTGTCTCTCTCTGTCTCTCTGTTCTCTCTGTCTCTTTATCTCTATCTCTCTGCCTCTCTGTCTCCATCTCTCGTCTCTCTGTCTCTTTCTCTTATTCTCTGTCGCTGTCTCTCTGTCTCTGTTTCTCTCTCTCTCGCTCACTCAGTTTTCCTTTATTCGTGTGTTCCATGCTGTATGCTTTTAGAGTTTGTTTCTTGGACAATTCTGATAAACTCTGAAGTAAAAGGATGCGTGATGGTCATTCTAAAGCATCAGCCCTTGAAGCTACGTCCCACCCCTGCTTCAGTCTTCCTCACAGTGGTGCCTGTGGAGTGTTGCTATAGATGTGTTATTTTTATTTATTTATTTTGATTATTAATGTATTCTCTTATATATTACACCCACCACAGTTTCTCCTTCATCTCACAGCTTCTGCTCTCCCCCTCCCCTTCCACTCCTCTTCCAGTTCCCTTCAGAGAAGGGTAGGCCTCCCAGGGATATCAACCACACATGGCATATCAATTTGCAATAAGACTAGGCACCTCCTCTCAAATTAAAGCTGGAAAAGGGTTCCAAAAGCAGACAAAACAATCAGAGACAGCACAGCCCCTGTTCTCTCTGTTAGGAGTCCTACAAAAACACCAAGCTATACAACTGTAACATATACAGAGAGCCCAGGTTAGACTCATGCAGACTAACTGATTACCCAGTTCAGTCTCAGTCAGCCCCTGTGAGGCCAGGCTAGTTGATTCTGTGGGTTTTCTTGTGGCATCCTTGGTCCTTGACCCTCCTGGATCCTACAATCCTTTCTCTCCATCTTCCACATAGTCTTGAGCTCTGCCTAATGTTTGGCTGTGGATCTCTGCATCTGTTTCCATCACTTGGTACATGAAGCCTCCCTGATGGTGATTATGTTAGGCTCCTGTCGACAAGTATCGGAGAATATCATTAAAAGTTAAGAATTCTTTTTCTTGCTTCTTTTCTTTCTTTCTTTCTTTCTTTCTTTCTTTCTTTCTTTCTTTCTTTCTTTCTTTCTTTCTTTCTTTCTTTTCTTTCTTTCTTTTTTGGTTCTAGGCATGTTTGGTTCTGTCCTAGCACTCTAGGCCACCCATCCTTTGGTTTCTGGATCTTTAGGCAGTATCAAGGGTGAGGTCTTTCTGGTGGCATGAGTCTCAACCTGGAATAGTTATTACATTCTATTCTATTCTATAGAAGCATGTTAAAGCTATGTGATATGTGTTTATATATAATATATATAATATATATTACAGCTATCTGATTTATTCTTGAAGACAGCTTACTAGTTGAAGCATATTAAGGCATAAGAGCTGCAATTAACTTCAAATTTCAGATATGTAATGAGTACTGTGTTTAATGAAGGTAAATATCGTGTTGTATTTGGTACATACATATTTTTTTTCTAAATTTCCATTTTAACTAGTCATTCTTATTTGTGTGTTGTTTGTGTGTGTGTTGTGTGTGTTTTGTTATAAAAATGTGTGCATGTGTATGTGTTTTATATTTGTTTTGTTTTCTGATACCCTACACGTACAAAGAATATATTGGGCCTAACCTAAAAGAAGTACTTCTGAGGGACAGGAGAGAAGAACCCAAGAAGATATTTATGCCTGTGGCTTACAGTCTAAAAATTAGTGAAGCATAGAAAGCAGAAGCCCTTGAATGCTAACTGCAAATCAAAATTATATTTTATCATAAATTTAAAATATAATGAGGAAAAACCTAATTGCCTACCTATCCCCACAAAAAGGTGTCATTTATGGTTGATACTTCTGTATCAAAGATGGTTAATAGTAATATGATTTCCAAATTACATTAAACTATATAGGTCACTAAACTGAGGGATAAGAATTTGGACAGAACCTGAAGCCAGCATTTAGGAAATAAAAATTTGCAAAGATTGCAACATTCCATTCTAACTTTTGTTTACTGGGTTTGAACTTCTTGTAGATATCTTCTTTTTCTGTTTTTCCTCTTAGTAATAAATGTGCCTAATATTAAGTGCAGCCTTGTACAGGATTCCTCCCCTGCACTGGAAAGTATGTGCAAGTGTATGCCAAACTTTTATGTCACTTTCTTTCCTTGGATGAGAAGGCTGAAGACAAATGCAGATAAGCTTCTGCCAGAGACTGAGAATTCACCCTTGTTTATGAGTTGGACTAACATATTATGTCTTAAAACACCAACCCTGTTTTTAATGACTTTTTTTTTTTTATAACTAGCTAATGTGTAAGTGGGAGCCTGGATGTTAGTCATCATATAATGAGGACTATGTAGCTACTGATCAGTCAGCAGGCAGCCGATGGCTTGGAGATGCAGCAGCCTTTAATGTACTCCAGAAAAACACATGGGAAAGGTGGCCACAGGGATTGTTTGTGGCAGACTTTGTGCCTATAAGGAACTTCAAACTCCAGGAAAGGCAGTTGTAGATAAAAGAAATGACTTGCCTAGATTTTTCTGCCTTATGTAAGACTGAAATTGTCTTTTTCATTGCTCATTTAGGCAGAAGACAAAGACATGTCCTACCCTCTACCCCAAGAAAAATCTAGAATGTGTGCCCTTGTCTATAAGATGAATGATTTCTGCTTTGTGAATGTAGTAAATATATAATATACATCTTTGGGATGTTGACAGGTTGTCTCTTTGATCAAACTCTAATCTATATGTCCTACTCAACAAAACTGTGACTTTCTGGGCCTTCATCTTTATAGGCCCAATTTTACCAAGAAATTAATGTGTAGCCTGAGTTACCCATCCTTAATATATGATCAGTGTGCACATCTGATGGGATTCCACATTGGTTGACTTTGCATTTGACTTCAGCAAGAATCCTCTTGTACTGATTTAGAAAGCTCCCCATTTGTTCTTGTTATTCAGGTTTTCTTCAGATACTTTTCAATCCTCTGTTATCTTCCTCCCATGCCTGCCCACCGGATGCAGACCACCATGTTAAGTTGGTTTTCAAGTTGAGCCCAATCTCTTCTTCAGTGCACAACTCATGACAATATGATGAGCTTGAATACAGGTATTATTATTCTGAATGTTCTGAATATTATTCAGGATATTTTCATGAGTAATATTAATGATGAAAGTTAGACTTATCTTATTCTTCATTCCGATAACATAGGACTTAGTCTTGTTGAAGCCAGAGCTCTTCCAAGAAATGAGTGCCACTGAGGTTTCTCTCCTCTGTCCTTGCCATTGGCTACCAGACCTGCCAGTTCCAACAAAGAACCCATTAAAAAGAGCTTCAACTTGTTCTCACAATCGTTTTCAATCTTCTTTGCATTATTTGTCAAGAAGATCTATATAGGATACAAGAGATGCAACTTATTAGGTTCATAATGGGTTGGGGCTATTTTCAGTAAACCAGTGGCTCTAAAGGTGAAATTCTCTATGACAGTGAAACAACCTTGAGCTGTCTCTATACAGCCTGCCAAAAACTTCTAACTGTTCCTACTAAGAAGATCAAGGCTGTATCTGAATTCCCAAGAGCATCATCTCCATGATTGTTAATGGTGTGAGATTTTACAGCAGTTTACTGGAACATCCTTCGTTTTAGCAACAGACAGCAATGTCCCCAGTTTTAGTTGCTTAGGAATGAGATTTAAGAGTAAACAGTTAAGAATAACTTCCATTAAGGTTTTGTAATTGCTCCTTTTAGTAGCCTTTACACGTGGCAAAATCTAGCTTTCTGCAAGTGGGATTCCCTCACCAACTCTTTCCGTGCAGAACTGAAAAACTCATCTTTGGAAGGTGAGGAGCCACGATCAATCATTCTTTGCATTTTATCTTCATATTTTGGAATTCACCCTGGAATTCATTCTCACTTTTTTCTGAATCCAGTTTCTTACTGTGACTACAGGGCTGTTAGCATCATTATTTCTGTTTCTCAAAGGAAAGACTGTTCTATTGCTTCTCAGGGAGCACTGAGAAACCCAAGTCTACAATTAGTGTTTCTAAACATATGCCAAGCTCTGGGTTTTTCTTTTCTCTTGAAGTTGGATGAGCTCTAGTCAGTATTTCAAAAGAAGGTTTTGTTGTTGTTGTTGTTGTTGTTTAAGGTTATTTCGAGAACAGCTTTATCAAAGTAACTAATCAGAAAATTATTTTTTTTCTAAGTAAATCAAAATACCTATTAATACCAAGATTGAATTTAAATTAGGAAATAAATAAAGATTATTGACGATAGAAGTACATATTTTAAAGAGTTATTTTAATGGTTTTGCCCAAGATGCTGGTGCAAGCATATAATCTCAACCCTGAGGGTCTGATGCAGGAAGAGTGTTACACGGTCAGGGATTCCAAGTGCTTTTAAATAATTTAATGATTAGATTTGAGCATCAGGTTGATGGTTTTTAATATAAGACAATAGCTTTAGAAACAATGGAGAAAATCTTAAATTTCATTCAGTGTAGCACATGAGTTTATTAATTCAAAAACACAAGCATGTATCTGTGTTTTACCATCTTACAGATGAATTTATGCCTCTGAGACTCAGAGTCTAGAGAAAGGAGAAAGGGAATTTTTCTCCCTTAGTCAAATGTCATAGGTCTAGTTGCCATTGAGAATGTCATGGGAGCAGCAACAGTCAAGCCTGGAGACATGATTTAGGAGTCAAAGACTTTGTGGTGGCAAGTTATTTGATTTTTACATATGCAAGCATTGTTTTCTAAGAGGAATACTAACTCTGTTTAGATGCCATGCTTTTTATATTTACCGAGCTTTTTCATAATATAAAAAGGCCCATAGCTATCCAGGAGACTTTAGATGTTAGTCACAATGTGACTGATTATCTGGGTGTAAGTTGAGCCTAATGGTGTGAGGGATTTACTGACGACAGTAGAGAGTAATGGATGCAGACTGACATAGCATAGAACATCAGCTCTGCCACTCATGCTACGTGATGCTTCTATCTTTAGATCTGGTTAACTAAATGGAGACTTGGGATTTTTATGTTTCTAAAATTAGAAATAAATGAATAGATTTAGGTAGCATTCTAAGTATACAAGTTTGTTAGTATAGGGGTTATAATATATGTCTTTATAGTAAACACCACAACCGCCATTACCTATTTAAATAGTTAACTTTAACCAAATACTTCTTCCTACTACACAGGGCCAATGGAGACCTATGCATCCATGATATGGAGCAAAGGAGAACAAATAACACAACTGAGGAATCTTTTGTGGGATGGCACCGAACAGGGCCCACACATGGGGTGAGAACTTCTACTTTGCCTTCTCAGCTGTGTCTATAGTAATTCTTTTGCTCACTCTATCTGATAAATCATCATTTATCATCCTCCCAGAATATACCTTATCTTCATCTCTGTTTTTCAGTCTACCTCTGTTCGAAGCCAACCTAGGCCAAGCCTCTGTTCTATGAGTGAATATGTTGGTGCCAATTTTGGTACAATTATGATATTCTCATTTCAGACCATCAAGACAGATTTTCTTTGTTTACCTCCAGACTTTTACAAGGCATATGTTTTCCATGTGGTTATTTTCTTCACACTTTCCTAATTAGATCAACTTTGTCTTTCAACCTCCCTTTTAGGATAACTTCCAAGACCGTTCGTTTTCTATGTTTTTTTTTTTGAAAGAAATTTATTTAAGTTTCTGCAATTTCCCAAACAGGACAAATAGTATTATACTTTTATACTTGCTTTGAATACAGTGGAATTTAATGAGAACCCAGAAGTTCTAATATTGGGGTAGCCGCCATTTGCAATTGACTATATGACTTTCTTCCAGGTCTTCTTGTTCATGGATAGTTAGAAAATATTGTGCAGCAGGAGATACTGGTGCAGAGATATAGATTCCTACTCAAAGTTCATATGCGCTATGCTGTAAAAAGAAGTGTAATGTTGGTCTAGCCCCTCTACTTATACACCCAGAATACTAGAAAAAGATATTTCCTATCTCATTATATTAGATGTAAAATCAATTATGTACCTATATGATAGAACTATTGGAGTTTTCAACAAATGTTAGCAATGATCATACCCTACATGAAGTCAGATTATACCTCCAAAATCCATCTGGATCTTAACATTGAAAGAATAATGAGGCTCAGGTGATTCTTTGATCAACAAATAAATATTTTATAGAATAAGCCAAAGGCCAAGGATATCAGTAAGTGACATTCCTCTGTGAGGATCCCAAGAAGTACAAAATCTGCTTCTGAAGATCTCATAGAATATGGAATCTACCAGGGCAGAGGACCCCAGCACCACTAGATTTCTATTTCAGAGAGATAGGTATGGAAATACAATGTACATTAGCACTTCAGAGTCTCTCTCTCCCCCCTACCGTGTGTATGTGTGTGTATGTGCGTGTGTGCGTGTGTGTGTGTGTGTTGTGACTGCCAGTACACAGAGGTCAGAAGAGTGTACTGGGTACCTTCTCTGTCACCCTCTACTTTTTATCTTTGAGGAAGAATCTATCACTTTACCTAGTAGCTGGCTGCCAGCCAGCAAGTTACATCAATATACCCCTGTCTGTATGTCCTACAGCCCTGAGGATGCAGATACATATAGCCACATCTGACATTTTACATGGATTTTGAGATTCCAACTTAGGTCCAAATTCTTATATAATAAACAATCTTATTCCTTTCCCTAGGTTTATTACTATGCTCATTGTCTTCTAGATCTTTGCTAATTAAATGAATTTTTATTAAATTTAGGCATCTATTGAAAATATTTTATTGTCCAAAACACTTAGCTCAGATTTTTAGTACAATTTATGTAATTCATTTGCGTTACAATTTAAAGATTTGATAAACAATATTAACAGTACTCTGGGCACTATAACCAGAGGATAGCAAGTTTGAGGCTGGTCTGGACAGTGATGTAAGTACGACATAGGAGTCTAGAACATTTAGAAATATTGAGAAATAGAATAAAAGGGCACATTTGACATACATGGAATGGATACATTCATATATATTTAAAATAATCCTAGTGAAGCAGTTGGAAACTATTTGGAGGAGCTATGGATAAGGGGAATAGCAGCAATGACATAAGAGTTATCAAAAACGTGGCAGCATTTTTAATGCTGACTCCTGCCTCCACTTTAATAGGAAGACTTCAGTACTATAAGAAATAATCTGTTTTAAAAATTAGTGATTTTTAAACAACAAAAAGGAATAGAATATTTCTCTGTACCCAAGCCAGAAGATGATTGATGTTCATTCTAACTCTGTTAAATAATAATATCTTTAACAAATGTTTCAACCTTTTGTGGCTTTTGCCAACCAATGATGAGAAATACCTTGAGTATCTATGAATGTTTCCAACTTTATGCTTACTAGGCATTTTATAGTAATGGATGTATCTTGCAGAAACTGACACTGAGTTATATTTGGTGATAGAAATATCTTATAATGTGGAAGGAATGTTTGATGGTTTGGGTCTATGAGTTTCATGAAGACCTGAACTATCTGTAATAAGAAGTTTTTTTAAACATAACTCAAAAAGTATTGCTTGTTTGAAGGCTCTATAGAATTCTTGTATAAGTATATCTGACCCTTGGTATTTTGCTTGTTTGTTTCTTTTCATTTTATTCTGTTTGAATGCTTTTTAAATTTTTTTGATTTGCTGAAAATAAAAAAAAAAAAAGAAGTCAAAGGAAGTTCTTGCATGTACAGAAACTAAAATAAATTTCACACTAGGAAACACAACATACCATGTGAGTCTAGGGGTGAGTAGGTGGCACGGTATCTAGTACACTTGATTTCCTGTTCTGAGGAACTGAACCCTGACAATTACATTCATGTAGAGATCATGTTGATGGTATTTTCTTTTAAATTCTCTGTGTTAATTCTCATGAGGCTAAGGCATATCTTTTTAAATGGATCTAATTTAAACATTCTTGCCAATGAGAGTGGTGAATGGTGAGCCAATGTGAATATCATGGTGTTATTGTGAACATTCAAAAGACATTCCATTCTCACTTTTAATGTAAACTTTAATTATGTTTATGATGGTGATATGATGACATGATGAAGATGAAGAAGAGAAAGAAAGGAGAGAGAAGAAGAGAGGAGGAGAAGAAGAGAGAGGAGGAGAGAAGAAGAAGGGGGAGAAGAGGAGAGGAGAGAAGAGAAGGAGGGAGAGAGAGAGGAGAGGAGGAGGAAGAGAGAGAGAGAAGGAGGAGAAGGAGAAGGAGAAGGAAGGAGGAGAGGAGGGAGGAGAGGAGAGGAGAAGGAGAAGAGAAGGAGAAGGAGAAGGAGAAGGAGAAGGAGAAGAGAAGGAGAAGGAGAAGGAAAGGAGAAGGAGAAGGAGAAGGAGAAGGAGAAGGAGAAGGAGAAGGAGAAGGAGAAGGAGTGTGTGTGTGCGTGTGCCTGTACGTGTATGTTGTGGCATTGCATGTGCATAAAGGTCAAAGGACAAAGTCCAGGAATTGCTTCTCTCCTTCTACAGTGACTTCAGTGCAGATTGTCAGGCTTATTGTACAAACACTTTGCCCCACTGAGCCACCTTACTGGTCCAGGGCACTTTTACTCACTCATCAACATAAATATTCCCTAGATATTTTGGCAACCCACAGACAAGGCATTTCTAAGATTTGTGTGCATTGTTATTCCACTACAATCATGGCTGAACAAATTATTCTTGCAGCGAATAATGTTAAATGAATAACTAGCTAAGGGAATTCTTAAGAGAATTTGTTCATTTCTATGGCAGACCTAACTTGTGTGTTGTTTGGATCAAGATTCACTACTAGCGTTCCATGTTACTTCATTGTTGCTGCTGAGTGACTTTCATTCCTAATGTACTTTTAATAAGCCTCTTGCTAAGAATGTGCATATGGAAAGAAAATCAGAAGATAGGATTTCTTCATGTATTCCAGCAATGGAATTCACTCTAGCCACCAAGGTATTCATCTTATTAGCCTGTTCATTTTCTCTGCCATTTTCTCTGAATGGTAATTTGACTTGATTCCCTAATCATAGCTATTGCTTCTTTAAGTTCTTGCTTTTTCCTGTATGTTTTCTGAATCTATAGCCAGGACAAAGGTAGTCTCACCCCTCTATTTTGCGAGAAAAGAAAGGCCCATAAGCCTTAGCATGGAATTGAATCGAAAGCATGCATTTATGACTTAGGATAGCAAATCTACATAAATGGAGTCTCACACATGGCTATAAAATATCTAATTGATTTAGAGTAGAAGAAACAAAACTATCACTCTGGGAAACATACTCAGTTTTATTAAAATCATGTTTATAAATGTTTGCATCATTTTTGTGGTTTCTTTGTAAGTCCACAATGCTCTGACAAAGAAGTCTCTGTGAAGCTTGTTTCATTTTTACCTACTCAATACTATAACAGCTCTTACAAACAGAACCAAGCCAACAGTATGTTATAGAGGACAGCTTTAGAAGTAGAACATTCTTATCAATGTTTCTTCCTGCTAAGGCTTTATATACAGTAAGGTGTCAGGATCACACAGAACTTGTGTTTCTTCATTCATTGACAAATATAGCTAACAATTCTGAGCTGGAACCCAGAAAGCTTTCTCAGTACAGCTCTTGGTCTGTCTCATGATGAAATGAAGCCTGTTTCTTTATACCCTTTTGTAACTTTGAGAGCATAATGTGCAGATGAAATATAAGAGTGCTTTAGAAATTTTATGGTTGAACTCTGGAAAGAGGAGATAGTTGAATTTTCCTAGCTGCTGTGGAATGACTTTCTGAGACAGAAGTATCCACAGAGACATTAAAGAAAGGAAACAAAATCAGGAACAAAACCAGCAAACATCCCTTCTGGATTACAAGCTAAAAACTTATTTGAGAGACATTTCAAATTCTTAAGATATTATTCGTGAAAAGCAGCTGATGAGAGCCACTTATTTTAATTTCAGAACTTAAAAAAACTTAAAATGGGGTACCATTTTCTGAAACTTATTCCTAGCATTCTCTAAAACATTCCTAGTTCATCTCAAGCATATGGTTGCTATGGGATTTTGACACATGCTGTTTTCCATTGCTAGAAGACCTTCTCATGGGTAATCTCACTTATCATTTTATTTAGATATTCTTCAATTGTCACCTTATTAAATAAGTTACCTACACTATATGTATTTGTTAAAGGTATTATTATATGCATACATTTAAGATCAAAACCTCAATCTGCTTCTAAATTTCTGCTTTGATGGTTTTTCTTCATGTCATTTAACATCACATTATATATACACAATGCATATCACAGGTATATCTCCAATGCCCAGAACATAACCACAGTTTATACATGCTGAAGTGATAAGCAATACAAGCTATTGTATGTATTGATAATGAAACATTTTAATCAAATCTCTGGTATTAAAAATATACTTGCTTAGTGTGTCAGTGTAATAAATGGAATTATGATTTGAAAACTTCATAGTTAAAATTGAAAGTCATGTTTGAAGTGTTCTCTCTTAAAAGGCAAGGGAGGGTATCTTTTTGTTTCAAATTGAGTTCATTTTCATTGTGTAAACCAGTGTTTAGATGAACTAAGTGTTTATTTATAAAAGTATTTTTCAGAATTCTCTGTCCTAATAGGTTAATGCTACCATGTTAATGGTAGAATGGAAAAAAACAACAACAACAATCTTTGCCACTATTCTGTAGGCCAGAAAAGATCAAGGTGTTGGATGGTCAACAGTGTGGCTAAGGTCACACTTTGGTTACAGACACCTATCTTTTCATTTTACATAGTAGAGAGTGGACGCTCACCAACAAGTATGCAGCCTCTCATTCTCTTCTTACAGAACCCTGAATCCCATTCATGGGTGTTCCATCATCATGACTTAATCATGTCACAAAGTCCCCATCTCCAAACACCATGCTATTGGGCTTAGGATTTCAACACATCCATTTGTAGGAATTCAATTCACTAGCTTAATTTAGACTGTTCTACCACCCACGCACTGTGCAATCGTAAACCATCAGAAACAGATGCCAACAAGCATACAGCAGAAAAGCAATTTATTGCTTTCATAGGAAATTTTTATCCAGTGACTTTATGGGCTGCTGCTGCATTGAAATATATGGGCGTACTCTTGAGTGTTCCTGTTTTTTTGCCGAGGAGGTCCCCAAGCTGCAGGATGTAGATCAAAGACATCACTTTGTATCTAAGTATATAGAGCTAGAAGAAATCGAATTCAAACTTTACACCATCATGGAGAATTTGTAAACCTCTAGATTTAAAACATTCTTGTGACTAGAGGAGTATGTGATAATGCTGCATTAGAATTGTCAGAGAACGGCTTTGATATCCAGGGTAAACTGAGGTGGGGTGAAGAGACAGCAATTGACCACTAGCAGACTTTTCTCTGCGGGAACAAAGCTTGATTCTGTGGGGCCAGGAGAAAGCTTCCTCAGGCCCCAAAATACTCTCTGAGGGTGGTGAGAAGGATGAGGGAACACATATACACAGACACACAGACAGACAGAACAGACACACACACACACACACACACACACACACACACACACACAGTACATAAAGCAAGTTTCAAGCAAGCTCCAACCACTTTTCCTATATACACAAATACACATTTGGTGGATGGAACAAAGCTCTAACAAACTCCAACAACTTCACACATACATACGTACACACACATTTGACATTTGGTGGATGCAGCAAAAGCTCCAAGCACTTTACATACATACACATATGCATACGTATGTTTGATGGACGGAGTAAAGCTCCAACAACTTTATGTTTTCTCCCACAGCTTACATAGCCCAGCAAAATAATTCAACAGTATAAAATTTATAATGTGATTATATTCTATTTTTTTCTAGCGAATGATTAAGAAACAAAGCCCAGCATGTTCCTCAATACCTTCACATGACAATTTTACATATTACAGGTGAAAAATTATTATTTCTAAGACTCCACATACATTTGAAACTGAGCAACTATTATAGATTAACAAAGTGTCAGCAAGCAAGGTAATTTTCTCAGCCAATTTCCCGTACTGGCAGGTGGCAATTTGAGGTTAAAAAGAAAGGATCAGCTATTCTATTATTTATTTTTAAAAGTAAGTTTATTTTAATTGATTCTTTTGAATTTTACATCATGCACCCAAATCCCATTCATCCACATTCCTCTGTACCTTTTGCCCTTATAGCCTACCCCCAAGGAAAAATATCTCATTGTAGAAGCTATAGTATATCACAGTGTATCCACAGTTATCCCTCTGTCCCCACATCTTTACTTGCGAAAGTTCACTGCAATGAGGCATGGGTCTGGTTTGAGGTCTCTGACTTCTGTTACCCTATTCATACTGGATCCTCACTGGGATTCCTCTCAGATATTCTACTGTGGGTGAGCTCAGGGGTGCTCTGCTACCCCCACCAGCAACTCTGGCCCCATAGAGCCACCTTTATTAGATTTTTCAGAGGTAAATTTTTCTTCGAGAAGATTGTGTGTTTTATTCTGATAATGTAAACATCTCCTGTGATTTACTCTTTTAGTTTACGTGGATCTGGCGTTTAGATTCTGGGTTTTCTTTTTCATTTTCTTTTTCTTTTCCTTTTTAAAAACTTATTTATTTGTTTGTTTTATTTCTACTTATTCACTTACATCTGCTCATGCCCTCCCTCAGGGCTACCCCTCCACAATCCTTTCCCCTCCGCCCCTTCTCTGAGGGAGTGGGGGCCCCCTGAGTATCACCCCACCCTGGCACGTCAAGTCTCTGCAAGACTAGGTGCTTTTTCTCCCATTGAGGCCAGATAAGGCAGTCCAGCTAGAAGAACATATCCCACATACAGGCAACAGCTTTTGGGCCCCTCCCCGTTCCAGCTGTTCAGGTTCCACAGAAAGACCAAGCTGCACATCTGCTACATAAGTGTAGGGAGGCCCAGGTAAGCCTGTGTACGTTCTTTGGTTGCTGGTTCAGTCCTGAGAGCCACTACAATCCAGGTTCATTGACTCTGTTGGTCGTCTGTGGAATTCCAATCCCCTTGGGGCTTGCGATCCTTCTTCCTATTCTTCCACAAGAGTCCCCAAGCTCCTTCCACTGTTTGGCTGTGGGTGTATCCATCTGTCTGGGTCAGCTGCTGGGTGGAGTCTCTCAGAGGACAGCAAAATTCTTTAAAAAGTCATAAATCTAAATGTTTGCATAAAAATGATCAGTAATTTCTACTTTAAATCCTCAGGTTGCACATGTACTCATTAACAAGTTTTTTATTAAATTATATTAGGAAGCCAAGGGCAAAAACGGGTACAAGCGATTAATCATCTTGATCACTAGCCTTGCTTTAGCAAGAGAGACACATCAGCTAGTGCTGGTTGGGCTGTCATTGTTCCCTGACCTAAAAATTTCCTTAGCACAATTATTAAGAGTGTGCCTTTCTGAACTTCCAGTTGTTCCCTAAGATTCTCTACATCAAAGCTAGTAACGAAAACATCTTAACGTTATCAACAATCTCTATCTCCAAATTCTTTCTAAGGGTGGTGGTCACTGCTGACAAGCTGTATTTCTAATTTTTTTCCCCAAGAGTGGTGATTGAATCATTAATCTGCCCCAGAAGCAATGCTTTCAAAGACCAAGCACTACCGCCCAGTGAGGAGGTGGAAGCCCCCTGAGAGTTTTCCATACAACTCATGGATTAGGAGGGACGCAAGGGCAGCAAGCAGAGTTACACTCCACAACAGCGTGAGGTTCTCAGGACACAGTCCTCAGGGCTCTGTCTCTCCATGGCACACCCATCATGGTTGTGCTAACCAGTAGGCTGCATTCCATGCATTCAAGCTATTTGGTGCTCCTCTTATATGGCCCCCAATAAGAACGTGTGGTTCCAAAAGACAGAAATTCTTGACAATCATTTTAAATTACTGGACTTAGGAAAACGAATGCCAGTAAAGACTAAGAAATTTCACCAAAACAAGTACAAACCAGGTTTTATGATGACTCTGCTGTAGAAAGTGGATCAATCTGAAAGCTACTCATAACACATAAACCTAATTATTCATGTCCTTTCTCAGACATTTTCCACTATTGTTCTTAAACTTTGTGTCTTGTGTATTAACTTTTGCTTGATTAATTTTTTTTTTAAATTTGGTTAAGAATTTTCACATATGTCTATTAAAATTATCGCTATGTGGTATTATTTTATGCTGTCGCTTTGGTTAAGGTATGCTTTTGATTCCGTTAATTGATCATGACTCAATTTATCTTAGAAATGTTAACTGGTTTAATAGGTAAAAATCAGTTTAACTCATCATATTACAAATTAAACTAGATAAAGCAAATGGACCTTTCAGGTAATGATTGTAATTAAATCTACTGTCTATTACTGGTGATATCTGCTCGCAAAATTAGAGTGGGAGATACATATATCAGCTGGAAGAAGGCATGCATAAGAATATATAGCTACTATAA
Organism: Mastomys natalensis; assembly: GCA_021653895.1. Taxonomy (NCBI): domain Eukaryota; kingdom Metazoa; phylum Chordata; class Mammalia; order Rodentia; family Muridae; genus Mastomys; species Mastomys natalensis. The sequence goes on along the minus strand of JAJTUV010001174.1, from coordinate 421,763 downwards.
TATTTAAAGACAAAAGACTGAATGCTTTACCCAGAAATTTATAAAAGAAACAGATGTGTAAATGAATTATTTGTTCTACCTAGCCTGTATAAAAGACACAGAATCAAAGTCACAAAATCATGGTATTTTATTTACAAGCTGTAAGCTTAGATTGGGCAGAGTGTGAACTATTCTAACTGACATTCCAAGCACATGTCCTTTGTGACTTGCTGTTTGATTCTTGCCCAGGTTATTCTTGCTCCATCAGCCTGTCTTCAGAGTTCACTTCTCCAGTCATGTACTCATGGTCCATCTCCTCTCAAGGTGGCCTCTTCCTCTCTATCTCCCCCTGGTCTTTCTTAAGACTCCTCACTCAATCATCAAGTCCCACCTTTCTCTCTCTACTGCCCAATCACAAGCTCTAGGTTTTATTAACCAATTAACTTTAAATTGGGGAAGAGGTTTACATAACACTACATGATGTACATGAGGATCTTGGTTGTCTGGGAGCAACTAGATCTTGGAGTATTAGCATTTGAATATACATTAGCACCGGACCAACCCAACACAGAGGTCTAGTCTGACTAATCTTGTTTAATATTAAAGTAGTGCCTGGGCAAAGAAAAGAATCAGAAGGCATTTCAATTAGGAAGACAGGACTAACATATCATTTAATTACTTTTAGTATCAAAGTAAGTATTACTATTCTAAGGACTGAGGAATATTAACTTTAAAATTTATTATTTGGTAATTTTATACAGGTGTATAATATAATTTGATTCATGCCTTTCTTATCTCTCCCTCCCACTCTCAGTTCTCTCCTATCCTCTTCCCTTCAGGTTCTTTTCCCACATTTATATCATTTTGTTTTGTTTTGTTATCTACCACATTTAGCTGGGGTCCACTTCGTGAACATGAGAATATATGTAACCTGGAGGGTTTAAGAGTGGTTACATACCAAAGACAATGACACTTCCTGCGCCAGAATCCATCAGTACCCAATAGTTCTCCATGGAGGGGTAAGGTCCCATGGTCTCTCCATATGTGACCCCTGTCTATACATAGCTCTTGATAGCCCAGTCTTATGCAAGCCAAGTACAGGCAACTGCCATTGCTGTAATCTCATGTCTAAACGGTAGTATCAGGCCTAGAATATAGAATCTCACAGTTCTTTTCCCTGTCATCTTGATCTTACATTCTTCCTGTTTTCTTTTTTAAGGGGCTCCTTGAGCCTTAGAGGAAGTGATACATATATGTGGTTAAAGACCAAACACTGAGTCATCACTTATTCTCCACACTATGAGCCATCATGAGTCTCTTCATTTTCACTGCCTAAAGAATTATCTGATAAAGGCTGGGGAAAGGATCAAGAGAGAGATTAAAAAGGCATGAGGTGCTGTAGGAGGTTCTATGGTGTTTCAGTTTTTGATCGTGGAACAGCATTCATAGATATGGAGGTATATGTGTACATACATTTATGGCAAATTTTGTTAATTCTACACAGCGGTATAGTATTGAATAGAGTTTATTCAGGGCTTGGGGAGAGAGAGAGAGAAAGAGAAGAGAGAGAGAGAGAGAGAGAGAGAGAGAGAGAGAGAGAGAAGAAGAAGAAGAAGAAGAAGAAGAAGAAGAAGAAGAAGAAGAAGAAGAAGAAGAAGAAGAAGAAGAGTAGAGGCCAGCTATAACCATGTGGAGAGAGGGGAGAAGGGAATGGGGAAAGATGAGGTAAGGAGCAAGATGACAGCAAGAGCAGGAAGGCAAGGGAGAGAGGAGGGTCAAACAGCCCCTTTTATAGTTAGTCAGGCAAACCTTGCTGTTGCCAGGTAACTGTGGGGCGGGGTCCTAGACTACAGGCCAACATTAAGTATATATAATTACTTTATGTGAGAATATTTGAATAATGTGGTTTTGATACATTTCTTGTTTGTCAGACAAGATGCTGGAGTTACCTGAATAATTGCCCCTAAATACTTTGCTTCTTGCCTTCATGGGGTTAGAGTACAAAAATGCATCCATTAAATACACAGTTTGGCCGGGCGGTGGTGGCGCACGCCTTTAATCCCAGCACTTGGGAGGCAGAGGCAGGCGGATCTCTGAGTTCGAGGCCAGCCTGGTCTACCAAGTGAGTTCCAGGACAGCCCGGTCTAACAGAGAAACCTTGTCTCGAAAAAACCAAAAAAAAAAAAAAAAAAAAAAAAATACACAGTTTGTCCTAAATCTCACTTTATTCCAAGTCTCATTTAAATAATACTTATTCAATGCATATGCACATTTATATTACTAATTTTATGACACATAGGTTGAGAAGCTTTACTGATCTGTAAAATGAAGCTCCTTTCCCCTCTTCGGATTGTTTTGTGGAGCATTTTCTTGATTGCTTGATTGCTTGCTTGCTTGATTGATTGATTTCTTGATGTAAGTAACCTAGTTCACTGTGAGAAGTACCATTCTGAGATATGTATGTCTGTGCTGTATTAAAACGCTGCCTTAGCAAGCCAGAAGGATAAAGACAGTAAGCAGTATTCTTCTGTGTTCTCTCCTTTGGTTCCTGCCTCATGGTTCCTACCTTGTTTCTGTCCTGACTTCCTTGAAGATGGTCTCTAACCAGCCCTTTTCTCTCCAAGTTGCTTTTGTGCATATGTTTTACCAAGCAACAGAGAAGTAATTCAATCCATACACTCTTAGGAATACAGCAGGAATCATGTACCCTTCATGGGGTATGGTGATGTTCTGGTGATACTTGCTTAGCTTTGTCTACTGGGTAAGATAGTATGCCTAGCTTGCCTCCAGTATAATGTTCACCATTTTCTCCATTTGGATTTAATAACTATTTTATTGAGATCTATTCTGACAGTGTGTACTTGCCCTGCTTATCATTGTCCTTTTTTTTTGACACATATATGTGTGTGTGTATATATATATATATATATATATATATATATATATATATATATATATATATAACTAGACTAGGTTGTAAACAGTACTAATTTCTTTATATCCTCTCTGCTTTTATTGTAAGGGATGTATTTTCTGTCTTAGTTAAATTTTGAGCTCTCCTCATTCATTTGTATAGCTGTGTGTCAATCCATTCATCTGTTTAACATTTTACCCACTCATTATACCATTTTATATAGTGCCAAAGGAATCCATGGGATAGGTGTGTTTAATTTTTCTCATTTACATTTGTACCAAAGACTTGTACTGGTTGGTGAGACTGCTCTATCTATTTTTCTCTCAATACCAATAAGCATATATGACTATTAGAACTAAAATTCTCTTATGAAATTTTGGAAATTACTCTTTTCAGTGGGTTGGTGTTTGAGTTTCACCAGAAAAAAAAAAGAGATAAAAGCCTTTTCTTTAAAAGCATGTTAATGAGAAAGAATCTCCTTTCCGAATTGCTCCATCTTCTAAAGATCAAAACCTTAGTTCTCTACTACTGGCTGGTGAGATGCACCCTGTGTCTGACTGAAGTTGCACTCTTCCATGTATTTCAAAGATATGATTTCTTTCTGCCTTGTGATCTCCCTGACTTCAGTTCATTCTGCGATTTTGTCTGAACTCTTCAAACATGAGTTTTGAGTGACAGTTTTCTATTAAGCCAACCAGGGTACATATAAACATATGATAGACTCTGAAGTAGGGTCACAAATGAACTCAAACCAATGAACTTAATTACAATGCCAAGACATGAATGCTAATGAATATCCACTTAGGAAAGTGAAGCTTAGGTCTCACGTTTGCCTCCTCTCCAAAGCTCCCCAGATGTATGCCCACTTCCATACCCAGCCTGATTTATGTTCCTTTTTTTTCTTTTTCCTGCTGGGAGTAAGTGAGTTACCTTTCTTTCAGAGCACATTCCCTGGTAACTACCATTCTCCTGTGGAAAGTCACACATCCCGAATATGTGGGTGGCATCAGTTAGAATGATCAGCTTCAATTGTTTACCTGTGTCTAAAATTTGTGAAGTTAAATAAAAAAAAAAAACTAATATAGTTGGAGAAGCCACACTTTTCAGTGCCTAATGTCTACATAGGGTGTTTTACATGGACTATTTCATCGTCTTGTAAAATCCTACAAGGCCCATGAAGATGTTTCTATTTAGTAGATGTATAGTCTGAAACTCAGAGAAGTGATTGGGCTAGGTAGTGCTAGCTAGTGGGATGGTTGGAATTAAAACCCAGACTGGGATGCACCTATTTTCTGTCTGCATTCCATCAAAAGCATTTATTAGGGGTGACTACACATGCAAGAAATACATATGGTTTAAGAAACATGGATAATTCTTGACTAATATATATCATTAGACTATGGTGTAAACAGTACTAATTTCTTTCTGTTTCTCTGGTTTTATTGTAAGTGTTGCATTTGTATAGGGATGCTCTAGCAGAGAAATGGGTCCTCTTCACTTTAAGGGACAGCACGGTGCTCAAGTAAATATCATCATGTCCGGCTTTCCTCATTTCCTTCTCATTGGCTCCTCTGCTTCAGTAGTGTGACTATAAATCGGCACAGGTGCTCAGAAAATAAATTATTTAAAACTTAAAATCTGAGCAGTCAAGGTGACTGTGGCATTTATCCCCACAATGAGTCTAACTAACATCTAGCTTTGAGCACTCATTTCCAGATCTGAAAATACACTAAGTTGAATTTTCATTTTCCATCAGCAGGTGGTGGTGCTGGGTTATGTTGTTAAGTTTGGTGTTTAATCAGAGATCCTGCTGTGTGGGTGAAAATAACATCTAGTATGTACTTTAGTTTCAGAACCATGTGTGTTGTTCTGTTATGATTGGCTTTATATATACAAAGAAGTCATTAACGAGCATGGAAAGACATTATACCCTATAAACCTTTCAGAAGAAGAAAATGATAATGTATAAATAAAACATATACTACCTAAGTCATTCAATAATGTATAGATGAAACACATACCACTTAAGTGATTCAAAAAAATCAGAACTTTTTATAATTGATTAAATGATTTTAAAATGTAGTTTTAATGATATCCTTAAAATATGAATCAAATACTTATATAAATTCATTATGCAAACATTACAAAACAATATTGATAAATGGTGACTAATAGTTTGTCATGTAGTGAAAGAATGGACAGAAAACTCAAGTCTTTTCATTCTGTCTTAGTGAGTGTTCTATTGCTGTGAAAAGACACTATGATCAAGGCAACTCTTATGAAGAAAAGCATTGAATTAAGCCTGGCTTACACTTCAGAGGTTTAGTCTACTGTCCTTATGGTGGGAAGAATGGCAGCATGTAGGCAGACATGGTCCTAGAGGAGCCAAGAGTTGTACACCCTTATTCACAGGCAGCAGGAAGAGAGAGACACAGGGCTTGGTGTGAGCATTTGAAACTCCAAAGCCCACACTCAGTGACTGACTTCTTCCAACAAGCCCACTCCTACTGCAGCAAGGCCACACCTACCCAAACAAGGCCACACCTACTCCAACAGGGCCACACCTCCTAATCCTTCTCAAGTAGTGCCACTCCCTTATCACCAAGCATTCGATTATATGAGCGTATGTGGAGCATTCCTATTGAAACCATTTAACACTCCTTTAAGTAATATCTAGTCATGTTTTGTTGTTGTTTGTTTATTTGTTTGCAAGGCAGGGTTTCTCTGTGTTGTGCCAGCTGTCCAGGAACTCACTGTACATAAAGGAATCAAGGGTAGTATGCCCTAAAAGATTCTTTGCACATTAGTGATTATGGCTACATTATTGTCAGCAGTTAACTTCTGGGATGATTCTGGCTGGGATGAATGGATAATGAAAATGGGACACATGCACATGCGCATATGCACAGGCACATGCACACATAGACACACAGACACACAGACACACAAACACACACAGGAACACACACACACACAGTGACTTTTATTCACCTGTAAAGAAAACTATGACATATTTAGAAAAATGAATGGCACTGGAGAAGATCAGGCTATGTGAAATAAGCCAAACCCAGAAACACAGATATCAAATATTTTCTCTCATTCGTAGAATCTAGATTCAATACATTTAAATGCAGGGTACATAATTATCTCAATATACTCAATAATGTATTTATTTAGTCATTTATATTTTAATATATTTAAATATTTGAATATGTTAGAATCTTTAAATACCGTTTAAATATTTACATTTCAATATATAGTATGAAAGCAGAAGAAGTACTTTGTTCTGGGAGAGGAAGGGGCCTCAGAGGACGGGAGAGGGGAAGAGAATAATGAAATGGCAGCAAAGAAAACTATCCTATGTTTCTCTCATAAGTGGTGTATAGACTGAGATATAAAACAGAATGCGGACTGTCTGAAGGGAGGGACTAGACATGTAGGAGGAAGAAGGATCCACAAGAGAGAGTATCTGGGTGGGTCAAAACATTGCCATATGCATGTATGGTACCTATTAATAGTATGCTAACTGAAAAGTATATTTTAGACAAGACCACCTTTTTCATTAATTTATTTATTCCTTTTTAATCCCAATGAAAGCCCCCCGTTCCTAGTACCCTGTCACATGGGTCCTACCCTCTTCTCCTTCTCCTCTGAGAAGGTTGAGGTACCCCCACGATTAATTTAATTACAATCTTCTTTTGTTTGATGCTCAATGTGTGAACCAACTTAGTAGGCTCTGTTGGAGCTAGTGGACATGTACATATGTAAATAGGTATATATTTACATATATGTGTATGTATATGTATGTATACATATATGTATGTATGTACATATGTATGTACATATATGTGTATGTGTAAATAAACATACTCTTTTTTAACAAAATATTTGGTTGGTGTATATGAGTTTGTTACTTGTGTACAACCTTGGCGGTCAGAAGACAACTAACTAGTCAGGTCGGTTCTCTCCTCGTACTATGTGGGTTTAGGGAATTGAACTAAGGTTGTCAGGCTTGGTAGCAAGCACACTTACCTGTTGAGCCATCTCGCTGGCCCTATTCGTATATATTTTTAAGGCTGCAGAGTTGACAACTGAAACATAAACACTTTAGGGTAGAAACTTAGAATAATATTTCTCTGAATCTCTACCCAAACTTCTAGATGGAATCTAGTTGAAAACCTCTAGTTTGGCTATTCGAAAATCTGCTGCAAAAAGTAGCAGCATGCGCGTGTGCGCGCGCAAAACACACACACACCACAAAGAAGCAGCTATAAGTCTAGTTGGGAAAACAGATTTGTGAAAAGTGGAAACTATAAACATTGTTTCTCTTTTTTTTGTAGCATAAAATGGAAACATTGCAAATAAAAACTTTATTAATTAAATATTAATTAAATTTAATTAATTAACATTAAATTTAATAAATGTAGGATAACTTCTGATGGAAAAACCTAAAGGAGTTTTCACCTGTATTCAACATCAACATTTCTGGACCACTAAGAGTTGAGAACAAATGCCCTCACAGAGTTACCAATATCAGATAAGCTAAAGACTCCCTGTAAATAGCTGAACTCTGTGTACCTGCAAGACTCGTCCTCCTCTCCTCTGACTACCCAGTACTCAGTAGTGAGAGATGTGTAGAGGAACCAGGCTGAAATGTCTGCATTCTCCTTAGTGGAACTATGAATGCGGGCACCTTTCCCCTTGTTCTAGCTTCTCTAGAGCAGAGGTTCTCAACCTGTGGGGTCACAACCCTCTGACAAACCTCTATCACCAAAAACTGTTTACATTATGATTTACAGCAGTAGCAAAATTGCAGTTATGAAATAGCAACGCAAATAATTTTATGGTTGGGTGTCACCACAACGTGAGGGACTGTGTTACAGGGTCACAGCATTAGGAAGGGTGAGATCCACTGATCTAGAAGAATCCCATGCTCCTTCACACTTGCAGTGATTGTAAAAGAGACAGGTGGGCGAATGGATGGATGAATGAAAGGAAGGTCCACTAACATGTCTCAGCAGGTAACGCCTTGGAAACACTTGTTCTCTCAAGGAGAGCAACCTTTTTCTATACATTGGGATTAATGTGATTGAGATGGATAAATGTATCTGAACAGGACACTTCTAGACTTTACATTTCTGCAAAACTGTGGCAAGAACAACTAAATATTCACAGAAAACCATAAGAGTCTCTGGCTTCCGGAAGTCAATAATGTCGCAAGATTACAAAGATCTTGAATTATTAATGCTGTATCATATTAAGAAGAGGAGTCACATGCTAAAGAATGTGACTTTACAGCCATGTTATCTGGCTATCTTATTTTAACGAGTGAAATATTTTTTCCAGTTTGTAAAGGGTGGGTGAACAGAAAAGCCTCTGTATAGAAATAATACCTGTTTGAGGATATAAACAACTTTAATTATATGCATTAACTTTTAACATTTTTACTGGGTATATATTTCCTGGTAGTGTCCATGACACTGTCTAAATCCCATCTTATCAATACATTGTTTGGCAATGGGTGACGGCCCCAACTCTCTCCTCTCACCCCCACTCCGTGTGTGTGTGTGTGTGTGTGTGTGTGCACATGCCTATTTATACATATCGCTTTCTTTGAAAAACAAAACAAAGCTTCAGAAAATGTAAGCATCACGCTTAGGTCTTTCCTTTGATACATAAACTTATGCAGATTACAGTGCATAATAGTTAGCTCAAGCACTGGCCAGTCTTTTAAACCACTGAAAGCAACCACAGCATCCTGGGTTCACAGACTCTGTGCTCAGTGATTGCGCATTCTCGGTTTTCATGTTTTCTCTAAGTTTTAACTAAATGCATCAGCAGATAACAAAGATTCATTGGAAATAGCATATCAGAAAAATATGTTATTCCTTGATTACAAGAATCCATTTTATTGTCTGCATTCTAGAAGGATCTTCTCTTAGACCTGAGTGTTCTCTCAACCTCCCTCCCTCCCTCTTTCCCCCCTCCCTTCTCTTCCTCTTTCCTTCTCCCTCTCCCGTTCTCTCTTCCTCTCTTCCTCTCTCTCTGCATGTGTGTGCATGTGTGGGTATGTATGTGCATATATATTTGTTTTTCTCTGTGTGTATCTGTCTAGAGTTTCAGAGAGGTTTTTAAGATCCAACCATTTTCCTTGCTGTAAGAGAATAAACAATTAAATAAAAATTAACAAACAATGGCAAGAAAAAAGTCACGAGTGGGCATAAGCCACGATGGGCTTATTCTACAAATACTGAAATCTTCCGCTCTTTGTTCACATCTACTCATGCATCTGCTTCATGCAAACAATATGTGGTATCTAGGTGTACATGCCTCAGATGAATGTGGTATACTCAAGGTAGAGAGATTCTCTTTCCTCATATGAATAGACCAGATATGGGAATGCTAATTAATAAAATAATATGAGATTATCTTTTGGATTTTCAAAGTTCAGTCAATAATTTAAAATTAGGGGGTTATTGTATCGGTTGCATTTGAAGCTACAAAATATACTTTGCAAAAATATATTTTAAGTTATACCTTCAAGTCTCTTCCTTTATTTAACTTTCATGATTCAAGAGTTGTGCATTTATACTGATGCTTTGATTTCCAGATCCCAACAGATGTCTCAAAAAGATAGCAACTAAAAAAGCATAAAACTGCATACCCCAAAGTGCCCATTATTCAGTCCTGAGCTTGCCAAGTTGTCAACTGATATTATAGTTACCAGCTTTAAAACACTCAAAATGCAAAGAGGGATAAATGCAAAAATGCTGAATTTTATAGCTTTTGTCTGTTCCAAAGGGACTGTCCAACAGAAAGTCCCACAGTACGCCCAATTATTACAGCACATATGGTACGTGGCATTCTCAGTTATTTTGAGGGTTTGGAAAGCGAGAGCCGTGCGTGACAACCACAGCAGTGCAGGCTGAGGAATTTAACTCCAGCTTGCTCATCTTCCTGTTTGTAGATCGTGAAACGCAGAACGCTACTTTAGCAATCATTCTCTCGATTATTTGACTTTATTAAATTCAGGGGGTGGGGAAGGCCATGAAATCCATATTGGTTCGCACAGGACAGCAGCGATGTTCTGCTAAATCCATGGAGGAGTTAGGGGAGGACTGAAGGAGCTGGAGGGGTTTGCAACCCATAGGAAGAACAACAATATCAACCAAGCAGATCCCCCAGAGCTCCCAGGGACTAAATCACCAACCAAAGAGTACACATGGGAGAGACCCATGGCTCCAACCGCATATGTAGCAGAGGATGGCATTGTCAGACATCAATGGGAGGAGAGGACTTGGTCCTGGAAAGGCTTGATGCCTCAGTGTAGGAGATTGCCAGGGCAGGGAGGCGGGAGTGGGTGGAATGGGTGAGCACCCTCATAGAAGCAGGGGGAGGGAGGACGGAATGGGGTTTCAGGAGCGGAAATCGGAAAAGGGGATAGCATTTGAAATGTAAATAAATAAAATATCCAATAAAAAATTGAAAAAAAAAAAACCAAAACAGTGGGGTTTGCAAAGGCAGTGTTCCTGCTATGCTTCAAATCTCTATGTGCAAGGCACGTTCCTGATGCTTTCAAATCTCTATGGTTATTTCATAACCTATTAGAAAATAATGACCATGTGTATATGTGTATACTCGAATGACCATTTACTTCTTTCATATGTAGCTGGTTACATGAACACAGGTGCTGGGGGAATGAACTCAGAGAAACATGGTCCCATCATCATAGAATCCTCTAGGCTTCGAGTCAGTTATACCTCAAAGGTTTTTGACAGCGTGAAGTAGCTTAGTGGATGGCATTAAACAGAAATGGTTGTTTAATAATTGTGTCTTCAATCTACCAACCCAGTGAAAATTGCATCTAAGCCAGACTTAAGTATGTTGCTTGAAATCCAATCTAGATAATTCCCAACTCCATCCCTGAAGCACTTTAAAGGTCACTGAGACTTTCCATTTTGGTGCAGAATTTGTGCTTTGTGGATACTGTAACAATGGAGGGTATGTCTTCATGCCTTAAAGGTGTTCACGTGTATTATCCAATAATATGGCTTATCTCTCTACTAAACTTTAGGAAAGATTTCATTCTGCCTCCTATGCACAAACCAGCCCAGCATAACCACTCGATCCTGATTCTGGATAAAAATAAATAAGACTTTTTTTCTTCTTGAGCAAAATAAAAGGATATACATATCTCTACTTTCCCCTAGATATTAAAACAGGACACTTCTTGAAGTTAAGGATTATGTTTATCAAGAATTTACTCTAAGAATTAAATGGAATTCAGTCATATTATTAAAATATCTGTATTCAGATCCAAGCCTAAAAGAAAATCATGATGTTAAGAGGTGGCTTAGGATTTTGTGATTTTTGGTACATCAAACACAATGTACAAAATTGTGTTTGTACATTGCACAATTCTAAAATCTGGAAAGTCAGGTCTCAGTTATTTTTTAAGCCTTTGCTTCCAATTTTAGAGGGAATTACTTTTAAATATATATGGGATATAACTTTAAAACAGTATACTAAGATTGAAATGATTATAATTACTATTTTTTAAGAGTTAGAGACTTTAAAGTTGGGCACTTGGATGCTATTTCCATGTTGTCCAGTAGGTGGGGCTTGTGTAATCTTCTTCTTTACCAGGGAGAAGGGAACCGGGGAGCCAGAGGGACCAGAGAGTTTCCAGAATTGTTTTTTCTTTAACTCTAGTTGGTCACTGGCCACTTCAGTAATCTGCGATTCTGTAACTGCAGCTACTTTGTGCTCAACAAACTCTTAGGATACAAATATATCTGATTTTGTGATTTAGATTAGATTTAACATTGCAATTTTTATTAAGTCTACAATGATTTTCCTTCATTTAGATCTTTGGCTAATGTCTTTTTAAAAAGGTTGCGTTGATCTATTTGCAGTTATCCTTTTAATTGAAGTGTGTAAGCCACATATATGCGTGTCTAGACTTTTTATAAACACATCTTCCTGACAAGCCAAATCCAGACGAATAAAGTCCTTTTTCAATCAGGAGATCTTTTGAAATGCAACCAAACAGAAGAAGCAGGAAGAAAGCAAGCTGGAAAGATTCACTCGAGACGGAAGTAACAGGGGAGTCCTAAAAGCAAACATATACATCCTCCCACCCAATATGTAAACCTAACAGCTTCTTTTTATAAAGGAAGAAACAGAATCCCAGAAAGCTGCAGACATGTGGGCAGTGGAACAGGATCCAACGCTCACATCCCTCCTCTGGTGAGACTGCCCAAGATTTACCAAAGAGATGCACTAAATCTGAGCCCAAGGAAGCACAACTTTAGTTTTGACAATTGGAATCTCCTTATATTGATTCTTCTTTGGGCACATGCTAATATTGGCCACAGTGCTCTCTGAATCCCAGCAATAAATATGATCATTTATTCAGCATGTAAGTTAAAGACCTATGCTACTTAATAGAGTACCTTTTAATCATGGGACCATTGAGTTGAACTCTATGTTAATTTAATTTATGTAAAAAAAAAATTAGCCTAATTTGCATTTTTAGCCTAATTTGAAGTGGTTAGAAGCTCCATGTAGCTGATACCTGCCCATATTGGATAGGGAACATGTGGGTAGTCATTTATTTCTTTAATTTACTTTTACCATACGACTTACCTTTTAATCTTTTCTTTTTTAGATTATAATATAATTACATCATGTCTCCCCTCTCTTTTCTTCCTTTCATCCCTCCCACATAACCTTCATTGCTCTTGTTCAAATTCACATTATCTTTTCATTAATTGTTATCACATGCATACATGCACACATAGTATATTCAGATATGTTCCTAAATACCACCAGTTCAGTCTATGTGTTACTCATAGGTATGTTTTCAGGTCTGAGTATTTGGTATTGAATAGCCAAGTGATATGGTCTTTCACGAGAAAGATTATTTCTCTTGCTCATCACTCCTTATGTGCCTGTAGTTCTGTATGGTTATAGTTTTGTGGGCTTTCTCCACCCACGTTGGCATATCTACTGCTATTCTTGTTCAGCTCATTTTTCAGCATGCATACTAGTGAGACTTTATTGGTCTACCCTCTGACACTTCCTGGAGACACAATCTCTCAGGAATATCCTGTGGCCCTTAATGGTGCTTCAAAGCCCATCTTCCAGACTCTTCCCTGAGTCCAAAGTGAGGGAGTGTTTTGTAAATGTATCCATTGGGACTGGGATCAAAAGCACAATGCCAGACATAAAAAGCCCTCTTTTGAGTTGTTGATCAGGGATGTCCGAGAGACTCCCACAACATGCAGCCTCTTGCTATTGTCCTTGGTTGCGAACACATAGGCAGACATTAAGTCTCTATTGCTGGAGACACCATGCATTTCAGAAACAGAGCCTGGAGGCTCCTGAGCTGGATTTGACCTGAAAGCCTCCTTCTTAAGGACTTGCTTTTATGGTACCAGAGGGTGCTATGCAAGCCTCCAACAGTAGATAGCCTTTGCAGTCACAGTAGAAAGTGTCCCTGGATAGACTTGTTGTAGATAACTAACTGTGGAGGTCATGGAGAGACTGGGACACAAGTCAATTACACTCGTGACATTCAAGTCAATGGGCTAATCATTAAGTGTATTTGTTTCCTAGTTTACTTAGGTTCAGAAGCAAACTTCCAAGTCTCTATGAACAACATTCAAGGCAATGTCACTTCATGCACCTCTGCATCCCTGCCCTTGTCTCCTTGGCCTTCTCGAAGAGTGTTTAACCTTTGAGAGTTGAGTCTATATGGATTCCTCATTTCTTTTCTCCTGTGCTTATCATTTGGTTTTATTTCAAAGCTTCCCATGAGTGTCTGATGTACAGCAGGCATTGCAATAGGCAGCTTAGAAGCCAAGAAGCTGCATAACAATGAGTAATCTGGCTGGTCCAAGAACTCATTTTCAGAGCCCCGTCCATAAAAGCAATGCACTCCTTAAACAGTTTGAAAGCAAGAGCAAGGGTGATTAGCATAATTGTATTACTAAGACAAGGAAGCTAAGTCCAGGGCATTACATGCTTTGTCCAAAATAATAAAGACAACTTTTCAAAATGTTCTCTCAAACTGAAATCCATGCTTGTGACTTCAAGTATTCTGTATTTTATCCTTCTGGTACCAATCCCAGAGTAGAGATTGGTTTGTGCTGACTTCTTTATTTTTTTAGACTTTTGCTAAGGAGCCACCATAAAGCCATGCCTGGCATACATCAATAGTCTTTGCAACTCCAGTTATTAGAATTTCCTTATGTAAAGAAAGAATAATATTTGTCGTTGAATGTAAACTTGTCTGAATCCTTGAGTTAAGTATGGAAGGTCTCTGTATGGAGCTAATCTGCACTTGAAGTGTTATCAATGCTTGAGCTCTTGGGTGTTTATATATCGTGAATCAGGTTTAACTCACATTCCTCTGCATATAATGGGATTATCCTGTTTATGGGAAATCAGGGTAGGATTGTTGACATACATCTTCTGGTTTGGACACTCCTGCCTTTCTGAATAGAAGCGTGATTCTTTTAACTATGCTTAAATCTAGATGTTATCCTAACTCTATCTCTTATAGATAATTCTGTTTATAACAGCCACAGCTGTTATCAGCACTAGATTAACCAACACTGTGGGGGGTTCAAATACCATGTCTATTTGCTAATCTTTTGGTCACAAATTGTTCTAAAATGAGGTGATGTCATATTTGCTTTCATAAAACAAGGCTGAGTGAAGGTCCCAGTGATGGTACAGTGGTTTTTTTTTTGTTTTTTGTTTTTTTTTTTTATCCCCATCAAATTCACTAGACAGGTCTTCAGTTTTGAGAACTTTGTCTAGGTCTTCATGGATCACTGCCTATCCCAGAATCCTTTTCACTTCCTCACAAGCTTCTACCAACACTATCCAGATCTAAGAAAATAAATAAGCAGTCCCCCCCCCCCACACACACTTTCTGGACTGCAAAAGTATCCTGCTTTTTTCCAATTTATCAATTTTCATTTGTACAGTTTTCCTCTATATGATGTAGCGCAGCAATTCCTCATTCAAGGACCCTTCTACTATTTTAGAGTTCATTTGAAATGCCCCGTTCTACTTGTCTCTTCCTTCTCTGAATGATGTATAAGAAACAGGGCAAGGACAGTGAAGATTTGCACATGACAATATACCTCAGCTTCATGATGGGCAGAAGGTTTCTCTCACTGGCTGCTGATGCTCTCGTTTGAAAATCTGGTAGAAAAAATTAGAAATGAAATGTCCATTCTGTCCCCCTGCCCCTTTAAGAATCTCTTATGAGAAGTGTGTAGCTAAGAACTTTGTTTTGCCTGAAATTGTCTGTCAGAGCACGAATCAAAGTATTTTCCGGCAGAGGCTACCACAAGTGGAGATGTTGGAAAACAAGGAAAGGTCTGGTCAATACTGAAAGTCACCACTTTCTTGTGGGTTTCTATGACTCCTTGCTTAGACATTTAAAGTTGGACATTTTGCGAAATACAGTCTTGCAGCAGCTACACAAACGAGGGGGAAATTTATCTGTTCAGCTGGATAGTGAATCTGTAACAGAGCCAGGTATCCTAACCCGTATGATAGATATCACCATAATCTAGAATAGCCTGAAGGTACTCTTGAACATTCTGAAGTGGCATCTAATTTCATCTGGAAGCCTAAGTGTTTGCTCTGGCTTAGACATCTCAGCAGGGGGGCATTCTCCAGAACAAGCCTGCAACCCGCACATCTGGATGTTTCTTTCTTCATGCTTCTGCAAAGCCAACATGCATTTTACCATAGTCCAGCATCTGATGCTTTGTCAAGAGGAATATATCTTATGCCATGCATGGCAAATTATAGATACATTCTTTCATTAAATGTTCTAATGAAGATTTGATGTAGCCATTTGTGTGCCAGAGGTGACAATATTACAATAAATTATGGCTGAAAAACCACGCATCCAGACAATTACTTTAGAAACTTTTATTTTGGCCAAAAAAAGATTGCTTTCCTCAGTCTGTACATCAGCTCATTTACATGGCTAAGGCATCAGTTCAAGTCTTGGATATCCAATTCAGTTTTTGCTCAATGCGTGAGCTCACATTACTCTGCAGAGTTCAACAGGACATATTCATTTTATCATAGGATCTTCTGTCTTTTTGCTTACCTCTTTACTGTGCCCCTGCCTCTGTAGGGAAAATGTGAGACACAGTACACACCATTTATTGTGTATCTTTGACATGGGCAGAGCCTCTGCCAGAACACAATAACTCTCCACCAAATACAAGTTTAATCAAATTACATTGGTCAAGATTGGTTTGAACAGTATGAAACAAGATAGAATACATTAATTTGTACTTATTATTACTTATTGGTGGCATTGGGCACTAAATTTAGAGCCTTTAGAGCCTTACATGTTCTAGGTAAGGGCTGTACCAGTAAACTATACTGTCAGCTCTGTTTCTATATTTTTGAGGCAGAGTCTCTTTGAATTGCTCATTCTGTCTTCCTATCTTCGCAATCTAATTAATGAAATTATAGAACTTGGCCACTAGGTCTGACTTTAAAATATTAATGCTGACCGCCCAAGTTTGTACTCAGTATGTAAGAACCATTTATTCTGATTATAAAAAGTGAACTATTTCTGACACCATACTTGTTAAATGTAATTTCTGTGTATCAATTATTGTGATAGTTGAGTTATAGTCCAACAGAAGCAAAAGGGGCTAAGGCTTGAGCAGTCCGTTACCTTTGCAAGATGGGGCAAGTCTAGACAAATAATGTGCTGTGTATGTCTACCTAGAAGGAAGAACTTAGAAAGTTTACCCTGAAGAAATGATATGATGCTTGAGGATAGAGATATACTTAGTTTCTTTAAACATTCTAAAATCTCTGCCAGTATTAAAATACTACACAATGTCTCATTAATATATGCATGAGTTTTACATATCAACCAACAATTTACAAAGGAACAGTTAAGGTGTGATCTCATTTTTGAAAAAGTAGTGATTCTTGAGGTGTCTTCAATTGAGGAAAGAGAAAATATTTACACCTACACTGATATTCTCTGAATCTCAAATACTGTGTGAGAAGGTAAATGTTTTTTCTGAAATTATAACAGGTCCCAGATCTTAGTAGGCACCCAGACCTAAGCACAACCAACTCTGTAATATAAGTAGCACTCAGACCATAGCACTCAACCTGCCTTGGAAAGTCCCTAAATGCACTAACCTTGCCATTTGGTTTCTGTAGTCCTGCTTCTGGCTAACTGATCTTGGTAACTGAAATATGTCAACCTGCCATCTTGTTTCTTTGTGCTTAAAAAAATCTCACCCTGAGAAAGGCTCAGGGCTTCGCTGGGATCCTAAACACCCTGTGCAGATGCCAGCTGGCTAATAAAGACCTTCTATTAGTTAAAACTGTGTCCAAGTCATCATCTCTTGTGGATGCCCCTACACAGTACTATTTAAGCAGCAGTGATTTCTTCTCTTGCCTCAAATTTGGAAGTTACACAATCACTGTTTTCTGGGGTTCTCCTCAACAAAAATGGAAGATTAAAGGGTGGCTAGGAAGCTATAATTTTGCTTGGACTTTTCCAGATTAAAAGAGAGACAATGTCCTAAACTAACCCCCGCCCCCTCACTGGATGAAGGTCAGTGCAATTCTATGCAAAATGTTGTCTGTCTATCTATTTGTTTGTTTGTTGGTAAGATAAACAACAAATCTCTATTAAAATTATTTTCATTAAAATATTTTTTCACTTTGCCATAACTGAAAAGTTTTGCTACTCTCCCATTTTTGAATCACTTGATCTAATAGCCTGTTTTATTCTTTTAAAAAAGTGTTAGGTGGTTTTCTGTTATTCTTTCTCTGTCTCTCTGTCTCTGTCTCTGCCCCCCCTCTCTCTACAGATGAATTTCCAACATCCTATGATAATTGTTGAATATTTTCCCACCTATCACAGCTATAGTCATACTAAATGCCCCACAAACTAAGCACAGCATGGGAGACTAAGATGACATAGACAAATTCTTTTTATTGAGAAACATTAAAAGAGACATTGTCTTTTATCTCTGAATATTTATATGTCCAACCCCAACTGAGGTCATAGAGACATGCCCATCTGTTTGTTTTTTAAATTCATGGTGTCAACAGTTTAGATGTTTCCAGTAAAACCCAGAAATGACTGCATTCTTTTGAGATGCTGTCAAATCTGGTGTTCTAGCTGGATCTTAGAAGCAAACAAAATATTTGTTTTATGTTCCAGAAGGGTTTGAATCACACAGTCAATTTTTGTAATTTTTATAATTTGTGAACAATCTCTACTAGTGTACGTGTGTGTCTCTGTGTGTGCATGTGTTTGTGCATGCATGTGTGTTGTGTGTGTGTGTGTGTGTGTGTTTAAGTTAGAAGAAGAAAACGAAGACAGCAACATATATACTGATGGCTGCAAAATCACTGACCCCACAGAGGAGAGCAGGCTTAGAAACAGGCATTGTTGGCTATGGTTATGCTATCAGAAGAGAGAAGAAGAAGGCTGGGGAAATCATCTTTATTTAAGCAATACTTACTTGGCCTTGGTCATGAGCGTAGCATGTTGAGGCTTATCAAAGTGTGCTAGAACTTCTTTATCTTTCCCGTGCCCCATCTGACTTCAGACTGCTATTTCCTGCAAACAGCCTTCTCTGCTTCTCTTTCCAACAGACCAAGAATTCTTAGAATCAGTCAGTGGCTTCCAGTGGACAAAGGAAGCCATTTCTTTGCAAAGTGGGAACTGAATGTTAGTATTACCATTTCTTCCAGTTGTTGCTTTGGCTTCCTGTGTAAGCAGTTTGCCATTGAGGTTATTTTCTTGGTGTTCCACATTCCCTATTGTTTTTAAAAACTGATACAACTTAACATTATTAAAGATTTTCATATGAACTATCTGGAAGGAATCACATGTGCCATCAAGACCCTAAGCAATAAAAATGACTGTATTATTTAAAAATAGATATCCAAAATGCAGTCTTGTAGTACATTCTTGAAATCTCAGTGCTTGGCAGGCAGAAGTCAAAAGATCATGAGTTGGGCTCTACTGGGCTACATAATTAGTCCAAGTCAGCTTGAACTACATAATATATTACTGTATCAGAAACAGAAGACAATAAACAAAAATAATCTAAAAGTTGATAGCTACATTCAGAGAAAGAAATTGAATAATTGTTTCATACTTTATTTAAAAATCATCTCAAATGAATAAAACACTTGGCTTGAAACCAGAAACTACAAAAAGATTGAAAGAAACCATAATGAAAAGACCTACAACACTCTAGGTAATCGTACATATAATTGCAAAACCCAGAGAACAAAGACAGCTATACACATGTGATTGTGATTACAAGCTAAAAAACACCTTGATATTGGGAATGTCAGTATACAGAATGATGAGACATTTCTCTTATTTGTAAATTACCCAGTCTATGGCATTGGATTATAGTAGCCTTTAGAGTTTATATCAGTAATCTACCTTGATTTTTTTCAACAGTAGCTCAGGGGTGTTAGAAATTTTGAAAGGCAGAACTTAGTTGGAAGAAGTGAATCATGCATATTTGGTTTAGAAGATGTTCATGGTTATCAAAATCAGCCCTTTTTCCTTCTGATTTCTTTGTTTTCTGACCACCACAGAATGAGCATATATGTGCAAATGACCGTGACATTCTGCCCCTCCAAAGAACGAAAATTAGTGAAGCCAACTGACAAAGCATCTTCAAACTGAGGGCCAAAAGAAATCTTTCTTCTTTGTGAATTTTCCCTGAGACTGGCACAGCTGTCTAACACTGGATCTTCCCTGGCCAAAGACTAACCTTAATAGACATAAAAAGACTAACAGGTAAATTCAAAGATGTTCGTTATCTCCAGTCATTGGGAAAATGCTAATTAAAACCACAAGGAGGTATCATCTTACTATAGTACTATGACCGACTTTCTACTGCAGATGAAAGATGTAACGTAAATGGCATAGTGTAGAACAAAGAGAAAAGGCCTCACATACACCATTGGCAGGAAAATAAACTGCAATGCAAAGTAATATAGTGGTCATTCAACAGACAAAAAGAATTACCACATGTTCCAGCAATTTTATTTCTGTGAGTATATCCCTCAGATTGAAATCAATGTAACAAAGTCGCATCTATGATTCTGTGTTCTTTCCGGTATCATTTATTATACTAACCAATTTATTGAGGCAGTAAAGGGCTCATCATTTGATGACAAGGAAAAAGGTAAAATATTGCTAGTTGTCAATATTGCTAGTTATCAAAAAAGAGAAAACTCACATCAGGATAAGGTATCATCTCACTCAGTAAAACTGACTATCATAAACTATTAAAGGTATAAAATACCAGTGAGAATGTGGGAAAACAATGTAATCTAACAGTCTTTATATAAATAGTGACTGTATTCCTCAAAAAATTCCATATCACCCAGCAGTCCCACTAGCAGATATATATCAAGAGGCAGTCAAATTAGTTTGTCACAGAGACATCTACTGTGCTTAT
This sequence comes from Mastomys natalensis, assembly GCA_021653895.1. Lineage (NCBI taxonomy): Eukaryota > Metazoa > Chordata > Mammalia > Rodentia > Muridae > Mastomys > Mastomys natalensis. The sequence continues at coordinate 401,354 of JAJTUV010001174.1, read as the reverse complement.
TGATGTACTGTTTACAATATACCCCAAATAGAGACATCCTAAGATATCAGTCAGCAGATGGGTCTATGAGAAAATGTGCATACACAATGAAACACTACCAAGCCTTAAACTACAGAGGGAAATACTATTATTTTTGAAAGTGTATGTGAGTAAGGAGGACATTATATTAGGTGGAATAAATCAGCTATAGAAAGACTGTCAACACATGATCTTATTCCTCTAAGTATGTAAGAATAGTGGTTACCAGGGACGGTGAGAAATGAGAGGACTGGGGAGCAGTATTAACACTTCAGGCCCTACTAACCTCTTTTTTTTTTCTTCTTTTATTTTGTCTTGCTTACTTTCTTATCCATTCAACATTTAAAGTGAGTGTTTTAGATTTCCTTCTTGATTTTATTTTTTTATTTTAACTCATTTAATCAATAAGTTTTAAATATCCAAATATTTTCAGATGACTGGTATTCTATTCCAAAACATTCTTTCTCTTAATTGTCATACCTATGTATGCATTAAATTCTTCGACAGCTTCCATTAGAGGTCTACTAACCATCTCAAACTCGGTGTCCCAAAGAATGCCTCATCTCTTTCTGCTTCAAGCTGCTTTTCTCTTTTTCATCCCCATTTATTTTCCTGAAATCTGGTTGGTTTGTTTTCCATTCATCCCCATTTATTTTAATGAAAGATTTTGTTTGTTTTTCATGTTGAACAAGTTGAATGCTGAGAAAATGTTCTAGAGTACTTATGACCCTGTCAAGTCTACACATTCCCTGCTATCTGAATCTTCACCTCACTGCTTTCATCTCTTGCCTCCATCATTGTGATAATTGCTTGACTGTCCTACCCTTTCAGCTTTGTTTTTTAATCCAGAAATTTGTACATGGGCAACCAACATATATATATATACCATATCACACTGCTTTTTTATTTAACCCCCTAATATTGACTTCCTAATACAAGGCTTTATGGCAACTCTTCACTATGACTCCAAATGTTCTTAAGCTGGCTTCTAAGTGAATAAATGAACTCTATAGTAGGAATGTATGTATATGTATATGTGTGTGTGTGTGCATGGGCACTAAGCATTCTGTATTTTCTGTATTATTTATATTGTAGTAACCAAAGCATTGCCATGGACATTATTCCATTTAAATTTTTTCTAAATGACAGTTTGATGAAAGTGGTGCTGTCATGTACCTTGGAGAAAACCAGAAGTCTAATCCTAGAAATGACAGGGAAGCTTTACCCATGATATGTCAACATATGGCTGGCTAAACAAGGTCTGAACAAGAACACCACCAATAGACATGTTAACATGGAAGAGAGAGCTCTCATGAGGCATTCTACCTCTAGACAAAGAGCAACAGGCAACTAAGGAATACTGAGAATGGGGCCATTAGTGTTTCCTAAGGATGAACCCCTAATTAGTGATCCAATGCCAAGTCCTGGAACTACATACATACATACATACAACAATAAATTGACTCAGCATGTTGTATTTACATATCTCTACACATATAAGTAACAATAATTATTAAATAAAATGAGCCCATGAATTTGGGTGAGAGTTGGTGAGGGGCCATGGGAAAGGGTGGAGGAAGGGATCTTGGAAGGATTGGAGGACAGAAGGTGGCAGGGAGAAAGAATGTAATCATATTTTAAGTAAACTTTAACATTTTTAAATTAATGCTTTATTGGATATTTTATTTACATTTCAGGTGCTATCCCCTTTCCCCATTTCCCCCCACCCAGAAACCTCCTATCACATCCCCTCTCCTCCTGCTTCTATGAGGATGTGCTCCAACCCACCCACCCACTCCTACCTCCTTGCCCTCAAATTCTCCCCACACTGGAGCATCCAGCCTTTATGGGACCAAGTACCTTTTCTCTCACCTATGCCGGACAAGGCCATACTCCCCTACATATACAGCTGGAGTCATAGATCCCTCCCTATGTGCTCCCAGGATGGTGGTTTATACCCTGGGAGCTCTGGTTGGATGATATTGTTGCTTTCCCCATGGGGCTGCAAAAACCCCTAAGCTCTTTCAGTCTTCTCTCTAACTCCTCCATTGGGAACCCCATGATCAGTTCAATGGTTAGCTGTGAGCACCTGCCTCTGTATATGTCAGACTCTGGCAGACCTCTAAGGAGACAGCTATATCAGGCTCCTGTCAGCATGAACATCCTGGCATCCACATCAGCATCTGTCTTTGGTGACTGCACATGGGATGGATACTCAGGTGGAGCAGTCTCTGGATGGCCCCTCCTTCAGTTTCTGTCCCACACTTTCTCTCCATATTTGCTCCCATGACTATTTTGTTACTCTTTCTAAGAAGGACTGAAGCACCCACACTTTGGTCTTCCTTCTTCATGAGCTTCATGTGGTCTGTGAGTTGAATCTTGGGTATTGCTAACTTTTCGGCTAATATCCACTTCTCAGTGAGTGCATACCATGTGTGCTCTTTTGTGATTGGGTTACCTCACTCAAGATGATAGTTTCCAGTTCTATCCACTTGCCTAAGAATTTCATGAACTCATTGTATTTAATAGCTGAATAACACTCCATTGTGTAAATGTACCACATTTTCTGTATCCATTCCTCTGTGGAAGGACATCTGGGTTCTTTCCAGCTTCTGGCTACTATAAATAAGACTGCTATGAACATAGTGGAGCATATGTTCTTGTTATATGTTTAACCATCTTCTGGGTATATGCCCAGGAGTGAGTGGTATATCTGGGTCCTTGGGTAATGCTATGTCCAATTTTCTGAGGAACTGCCAGACTGATTTCCAGAGTGGTTGTATCAGCTTCAATCCCACCAACAATGGAGGAGTGTTCCTCTTTTTCTACATCCTCACCAACATCTGCTATTACCTTAGGTTTTTATCTTAGCCATTCTGACTGGTGTGATGTGGAATCTAAGCGCTGATTTGATTTGCATTTCCCTGATGACTAAGGATGTTGAACATTTCATTAGGTGCTTCTCGACCATTCTAGTTTCTTCAGTTGAGAATTCTTTGTTTAGCCTGTACCCCATTTTTAAATAGAGTTATTTGGTTGTCTGGAGTCTAATTTCTTGAGTTCTTTGTATATATTGGATATTAGCTCTCTATAGGATGTAAAGATCTGTATGACAAGAACTTCAAGTCTATGAAGAAAGAAACTGAAGAAGATCTCAGAAGATGGAAAGATCTCCCATGCTCATGGATTGGCAGGATTAAGATAGTAAACCATCTTCAATGTAATCCCCATCAAAATTCCAATTTAATTCTTCATAGAGATAGAGCAATTTGCAGAATCATTTGGAATAACAAAAAACCCAGGGTAGCTAAAACTATTCTCAACAATAAAAGAACTTTGGGGGAATCACAATCCCTAACCTAAAGTTGTACTACAGAGAAATAGTGATAAAAACCGCATGGTGTAGGTACAGAGACAGGAAGGAAGATAAATGGAATAGAATTGAAGACCCAGAAATGAACCCACACACCTATGGTCACTTGATCTTTGACAAAGGAGCTAAAACCATTTGGTGGAGAAAAGACATCATATCAACAAATGGTGCTGGTTCAACTGGAGTTCAGCAGGTAGAAGAATGTAAATTGATTCATTCTTACCTCCTTGTACAAAGCTGAAGTCCGAATGGATCAAGGACCTCCACATAAAATCAGATACACTGAAACTAATAGAAGAGAAGATGGGGAAGAGCCTCGAATACTTGGGCACAGGGGAAAAGTTCCTGAACAGAATACCAATGGCTTATGCTTTAAGATCAAGAATGGACAAACAGTACCTCTTAAATTTTCAAGCTTTTGTAAAGCAAAGGACACTGTCAATAGGACAAAATGGCAACCAACAGATTGGGAAAAGATCTTTATGAACTTTAAAATTTTTAATAACCCCGGGCAACAAGAATCAAAGGATACAACATCTATAGAGTCACCATGTTCACCAGTGATAACTCAGTGATCCAATACCAGGTTTGTAAATTCAATATGTCATGACTCCTCCTCTGCAGAAACCTAGGGTGTATAACACTTTATTCCTCTAAATTATACACTCAGTTCATGCTTGTTCTCTTTCAAAAAATGTAAGCTTCTTTGCCAGGGTTGGTTATTAGGTAAATATTGGTTTTAGTTGGAAGGCTAAGGCAACAGTTCTGTGTGCTATTTGCTGACTGCTTTTCTTGGACTTTTACAAATTACTACAGAATTCTAGGTAGAAAAATGCAAGGCTGAGGGACACTTACTATGAATACTTTAAAGACATGTATACGATAAATACACACTTAAATCAGTAACTTAAATTTGTTAGGGTTTTTGATTAGGGGATTTTTAATTAAATAGATTTATGATGAAATACCATTATAGAAGTGCATGTGATCAATACATCTATTACAAGGAAAATTGTTTCACATCAAGTGGTTTTGTCCTGCACTGGGAGGAGAGAATGCAAGCATTCTCTGTTAAGGCTGAGCAGAAGGAAAAACCAATACAAGTTCATTTTGTCCATGCTGGAAGGAAAACATGTTATGATTTCCACTTTGACCAGTACGTGGCTAAAATTGCCAGAAATGCTGTTTACTGAACAGTTTGCTGCTTCGACAATGGGGAGTGCAATCAGATGATGTTCTACGTTAATCGTTTGCAGAAGCATTGTTTCCCATGCCCAGAGAAATCACAAAGGGAATATATTGTCATGTTAATTCCAAAGAAATCATGAATTGAGCTTTATTTTATTTGCCCTGTAAAACTCCTTACAACCGAAACGAGCACCCAAATGAAGTGAGCAACTGGTTGTCAAACAATTCAAATGGAAAACTATAAGGGTTTGAGTCCAATGCTCTCTGTATATCGGCCCTTTCATTTATGTTCATTTAAATGTTACAGGAGAATAGAATATTAAGTTTAATTAAAACCACAAATAATGTGGTAGAAATGTACAAATATGTAGGCAATCAAAACTTCACAGTAATGATTTTCTTACATGGCTTAAAAACTAATTCTCATGAAAATACCCAGGAAGTATCTTTCTTGCAAATGTCTTGTGAAATAACAACATGTATGACTAAGTTACTAGATATTTCTATCTGTACAGTCCTCTGAAATTATTTTAACTTATACCCAATGCTGGAGAATTTTACTTCTCATTCTAATATGATAATCACTACTATACTTTTGTCTGATTTCTACATTTTTTCCCAAGGTTTCTTTAATGATGTACATCGTAACCAGTAATGATTCCAGGGGTCATTTGCTTTTGCGATACATTTCCTCTTTGTTCAGTGATAAACTCTGAAAGGTTTGAGAACATCGTGTATTGGCAGAATTGGACAAAGACCAAGTCCAATTAAAAGTTTAAAAATTACAGTGCTAGGGATTTATCTTCTTCCCAAAGCATAGCCATGATGCTGTCCCCTGCGTGACCCAGTAAACATCACTTAGGTTTTATGACTTGGAAATAAACACTGCTTGACTTTACGAACATATGTGGAAGAAATGAGATAGAAAATGCTATTAAGCATCACTTTTAAATTTGTTTATCAAGTTGCTCAATGATTCATGTAACTGGGCTAAACACACAAGAGAAAGACTTTGGTAAGAGAAAGACTTTCATATTTTCTTGGCAATGATGCTGTAAGAAAAGATTTTAGAGGAATGTTGTGACAGACACAGGAAGCCAAGAGACTCCTTCCTGAGTGGGAATAGTTTGAAGCATCTGATAATGATGCTCTCCTTTACAAGTTCTAGTATGGCCTCTTTTTGCCCTTTTTTTTGGCTAGGTGTCATCCTTGGATGTTGTAATGGGCTTTTTCCCAGGTAGACATATCCTGTAAGTATCTTTCTAAGTTAATTTACAAGGTTCTCATACATCATTGTCTGATAAAAGTGTCCATCATCCTCTAACTCTCAGGAATATTTGATAGCTCTGACGTGCTTTCAGCAAGAATCATGCGAAGATTGCTTATCCAGAATTCTTCTTACCTTTGATGTCTTCTCTAGCCATAATTCGCCTAATCCTTGATATCTCCTAGCAATAACTTTTTATTCATCAACACTTTCTGTCTCAGCCTACTCTTTCATTATAATTCTTAACTTGTTTTTGTTATATTCGTAATTGAACCCAGTTTGAGGCTGACGCTTCTTTTCCTATTTTAATGGTTCCTGCACTAGTTTGTTTTAACTACAATTTAGCATTTTTATTTCAATAAAATAAATATAGCAATTTTATTTTAATGTATTCAAATATCCTTTGAATTAAGTTCTAACAAGGAAGTAATAATAAGTAAGAATGATTGGCATAGGTAATACTATTTGAATAATACTTTAAAACACAGAAAACAAAAACCAAAGTACTTAAATAGGATTATATCAAACTGAGGAGTTTCTATATAGCTAAGGAAAAACAGACAGAACAAAAGAAATTCTTTGCAAATTGTTCAAAGAATTTCAAACTGTTCTAGATAAGAGATTCATATCTAGACTTTATGAGAATTTTAACAGACTGGCCTAGAAAATAATCAAATTAAAAAATGTACAAAGGGACTACATACATGTGACACAAAAGCATACACACAAAGAACCATCAAGTATGCATAACTCCCATCACTGATTTTCAAGGTACTGGAACTACAAACCAGAAGATACCAGCATCCAGTGGACATTTCTACTCTAATAGTCACACAAATGACCTTAGTTAAACTCAGTGGGTCAGAAAACAAACATAGGGGTGGGAAAGGGACTTAGGAGGAGGAGTCTTGAGAGGGATAGAGTGGAGATATGACAGAAAAAGATGAGATAAAATCAATTTGTTGAATAAACATGTAGACATAATACAGAATAGACTTAGTTGTTCATATATGGATAAATCAATAAAGAAAAAGTTTATACTAAACCAAAATATTCAACTACAAAAAGATAAAAGCTTGCCATTTGGAGTGATATGAATAAAATTGAAAGCAATACTAAATGATACAAGCTAGCATCTGCAAAATAGTGAGCAGTGTGTTACCTGAAAGCACAGAACACTGCAGAGTGCTCATCTGTAGAAGGTAGGCAGGGAAGTAGGGAATGAGGACAATAGGTTAAGAAATGCAGTTAGATAAGAGAAATAAGTTCTAGTATTTTATAGCATTTTAAGATGGCAACTGTTAAGAAATTTCTTATATGTTCTGTAAAGGACTCAAAGAGAAAAACCTAAGGATCTTGACACAGGCAAAATTTTTGACATAGAAATTCTAGTTACCCTGATATGCATGGCTGTGCATGTATTTGGTATGTTGGTGTAAAACAGATGGGCTTCAAAGTCACAGTGATCCTCCATCTTCAGTCTGAATATTAAGTTTCCACGTGTGTTCAACCATGGTTGGTGTCATAAGTCCAATTTGATTAGTGTACATTGTATGCGTACATCAAATGATCAGAAAGTTCCTTGTCATTTTGTACGATTATTACATGTCAAAAAGGAAGAGTAACCTTTGAAATTATTGAAGGAATGAGAATGGGTGGATGAGAAAAGAGATCTATGAGAAAGGATCTTTAGCTTCTGAAAGGGTGGGTGGGGAGCTTTCTGTAGCATGTTTGGGATGTTTGGGTAGAAAATATCCAACTTTTCCCAAATGACCTGGCTTCCTGTTCTCATTTCTGCTGCCTTCCCTTGATCTGCTTTGCTTTCTGTGTCATGCTTTCCAAGGCGTTACTTACTCATTGGCTTTTCTTGTTGTCTCTGTTGCTTTATTTTTACCATGCTTTTTTATTTAGGTTGTTTTTTTCCAGCTGTTGAAAATAGGTCTTGGTTTTTGTGATGCAATCACTTCCCCCAAGTCTGTAAAACCAGTTTGTTAGAATTTGCCCAAATTTTAGATGATGTCACCGAATTCTCTGTTAATAGTGATTCATAAAAGTGGCTGATTTTAATTTGTAAAGGCACCCTCAGAGCACTATTTTTCTATCCTTTGAATTTGTTTCTATTTCTTCTGTACTTCCCTGGGGGCTCAAGCCCTGGACTTCCTTTGTACATAGACTTCTCTGGTCATGTAAGTTCAAACCAAACTGAGAAACCATCACCTGGGTTTTTCACAGTGTTTGTGTGAATGCTTCTCTCTATGTCTGATTGTCTCTACAAGGGTTCTTTTCCATGAGTGCCTCTTTGGATCATTCTTCCCATTTCATCGTTCCATTCCAGTGTATTCTGGAAGGATTTCTTTTTCTGTCTCATCTTATTTTTTAAGTGTTCCTTTCCACACATAAGTAATGTTCACTTTCATAATGACCTCTTCTCCCCTGTTTTGTTTCTCTAACAGCTGAAAAGGTCCACATCTTTCTTTGCTCTTTAGAAGCCTTCTCATGTGCTGTCCCTCTCCCCTGGTGATACTTTTGGGACCAGTCCTCCATTGTGCAGATGTTGCCTCTCAGTTTTTAGAATCCCTGTTCCAGAATGATTCCTTGGGATTGGACCCAGCTGCAGCTGCCTCTCTTCATAGTGACTTGTTATTGAGAAGTTTGCTCAAACGTATTCTCTACATAACTAATTGTATACTGTACCAGTTGCTTTGTGTTTTAAAATATTTTATTTTAAGCAAACTCTAATGTGCTCTATATATCCTAAGATATTCTCAACAATGAATTACTCAAACCTCTTTCCAATTTGTTCTCTACAATTCTTTCCCCTTGCTGTTCTCTGTCATGTCATGCAATGGTCTAAAAATTTGTGGTTTTTCCCGAAATCCAAGTGTTGCAATTTCAGCTCTTAACACGATGCTTTTAGGGAGGAGGGTCTTTAAGAGTTGATTGGGTCACATGACAAAGCACCCAAGAATAGAATGAGTGATGTTAAAAGAAATCACCTCAGATAACCCTTCCTTCCACACATACAAGAACATAAATGACAGGCACCATCTGTAAAACAGAAAACAAAGACTCCTTAAGACATTCTACCTTCTGGCTTCTGGATTTTCAAGTTTCTATTTTTAACACTATAAGAAATAAATTCTGAGGGTTTGTAAATTATATAATTTTGGACATTTTTCATAGAAATCAGAATGTACTACAGCAGCTGTTGAACCAATTAGAAGCCAATGTCTTATAGTAGAAGGTAGCATGTCATGATGATTCTATAGTAGTGAAACCTTTATCAGACCTTTGACCATTGTGGATCCCAGTATCTTGATGTTCTACCCAGGGTCTCATGATACATTAATGATATTACTGGGAAGCACGTTAAAAATCCAAATGCTTACCATAAGACAGAATTCCTAGGTTATAATGTTCATTTTAACAAGTTCTCCATGAAACATGAATTCAGAGTATTCTCTTAGATTTACCCTCCATTTTCTTACTCAAACTTATCCACTTTCTTTCCCAAAATGGATTGTGGTCACACAGGTAAGCTATATATATGTTCATAAACTAGGCAAACATTTCCAAAATATGATACGTTATAATTCTTCTGTCTATAGGATGAGAATATAGTGTCATCAACAACACATTTATGCCAATATTTTCTAACATGAACTCTTGAGTTTCCAATTATCATCACTCATTGGAAACACACTCATATCTGTATGAATTTTTCAAGCATGGCTTCAGAGTGAGCAATCAAAAGAAATGAACTCTTTAGAAGTTATTCACAAGAAGTACTATGTTTATTTATGAACATAAAAGTGGAGTGAAGAAACTGAATAAAAATAACACATGAATTCCAGAGCATCGTTTGGAGAAGGAGCAATACTTATTGGTTTGTACACCTCTGTTGTCTCATCCCGTTTGTTCTTAGGCTCTTCCCTGTAACTCCTCCATTGGCTTGCTGCTTTTCATTGTAAATTAATGCAACTACTATTTGTCTTGCTTGCTTACTCATTATTGTAAATGTATTTAAAATTGAGTTTGGAGGTACATGATTTCTGGCGGCACACCTAAGGTCATTAAAAACATTATGAACATTTGCAAAACATTGAATTTTTATAGTGAAATTAAAGCAAGAATCTAATTGAAGAAACTTAACATTTGTTTTATAAATAATTTCATGTTTTCATACTTTAGCACTATGTAAAATTAATCTATTAGGTATTAATTGAGACATGTAGCTAGAAGACGAACATCTGTTGCTGAAACTTAAATTGTGCTACTACTTCATAATTTAAAATTCAATTAAAGTACTTCCCTAGAATATTTTCATGGCTTTTGAAGATTTTTATTATGTGTACAGTATGAGATACAATATGGCAAGAAGTCCCACAAATAATATGCAAACCATAGAGTTAACATGTGAGTTGAATACAGAATTGGAGAACATATGTAGGACAGATTTAGATGGTTATATCTACCTCTTACCTTGTGACTTTGGATACATGATAAAATAACTTCTTCTGATTTCCCTCTGGCCTTTCAAGATTTTAAAACAAATCTTTTTGGGTATATTTATTTTTATGAGTGTTTACTCCCATGATTTATGTGTACCACATGTGTGTCTGATGATCACAGAAGTCTGAAAAGGGTGATGTATTCCCTGGAACTGGAGTTGCAGGTGACGAGTCACATTGTGGGTTACTCTTAACACAGATAGTCAACGTCCAGCTCCAAACTTCATGGTTTTAAAATAAAAAGTTCTGCATCTAGTGAATTTTCATCATCTCAGGCAAATAACGATAAATGTGTATTAACTGAGTTAAGTTTTCTCAGCATCAGAACCCTTATATGAAATTTGTACATGTGAAATCAGATTTACATCCTCCTTCACATATATCATATATGTGAAGTATATATGGTAATTTTCCAGAATGATCCACCATAAATCTATACATACATATGAATATATGTATATAATAATATATATCATATATCATATTTATAGTAGGAAGAAATGCATGACACAGTATAGTAGAATTTGTACTTTGATATATTTGCTAAGAGAATTCCTGCAATATGATCAAATTTTGAGTGGAAAGCAAAATGAACACTGACATCGTCACAGTGAAAGGAGTCAAGGGTTTGTAATATTTCCTAGTCTGGAAATGAAATTTACAGTATTCTGTGTCAGACAGTTTGGTAATAACAATTTAGTCTACTATTACAGTTAGGAAATTGATGTCATTTTCTACTGGATTCCACAGAGGCTCAAGGATGTTTCTTAAACAGAAAAACAGAGACATCTTTGTGATTCATTTCCTGGTCTTGGTCATGGTTCACAGTGCCTTCTGGAGTTCTGTGAGGCTCATGGACCACCTATACTGAGACACTTCCTACAGTCTTGAAATAAGTTCAGTGCTAGAATTTTTCATGTCAAGAGAGGACCGTGATCATGTATGAGTTTATCATCTTGGTCTAATATGATATATACGATTATATACAAATATAAAT
>JAJTUV010001174.1:357500-387500 GCA_021653895.1 Mastomys natalensis | reverse complement strand
GCTCAGACGTGGAATGTATACTTGGAGGTTCAAGCAGGCTGCTTTCAACTTAGAGGTAGGTCTACTCTTTCAACCAGCGTTGGATGCTTGCCAGGACCACGAGCAATATTAAACATTTATCTTGGGTTAAATCTGCAGTCTTTGTAATTCAATAAAAGGGCTGGCTGTCTCTTAGAAAATCAAGCCAGCAAATCCTACAGCACTATGGAAACTGGAATGCATTAAAAGAGAACTTGTGCCTTTGGGTTCTGGCAATACATAAAGAAACGAGATGAAATCTGAATGTAAACAAAAAGTGGAACAGGGAGCTGTGGTGGACTCATAGATAAACGTGGTGTAAGTGGAGAGGATTTACCAGAATCCCCTTAGAAACTTGGCCTGCAGAGTCGTCTTAGCACAACGTCAATGCTTGTAGAATGTAAGAACTAGTACCAAAAGAGAGGCTGGCAGTGCTTGTCCATTTCAAGAGCCCTTAATGCAAGCAGACAAGAAGCAACTGGTGTTGGGAGGTAGCCATAGGGAAGCTAAGTGTATGAGATCACGCGGGAGGGAGGTGGGGGGAAGAAAAGGAAAGGTGCTTTACATTTGGTGATCCATGAAGGAAATCATTTTCTTCTTTAGACGTTTTTACATTTGAAAGTCATGCAACAAAAGGAAACCATAAAAGTAAGGGGGAAAATAAAAGTTAAAAATGTTTTTCCACTTGTCCCAGCTTTTTTCAGTCACGTACATCTTTCAGAGAGTAACAGATTCATGATGTTTTCGTACAAACCAGATAGCTGAGTTGTGTGGCAATATTTGTACAAAACTGAGATAAGGCCGTGTTTTCCTACGGCTTCTCATGCTCACGCCTCTGTGTGTTTGAGGCAGCCCCTTCACAGGGCCAGATAAAATAGATCCCACTGATCCTGGCACTCAGAGTGTTCCCAGACTTTGTCATTGTAAGCAATGGCTTAAGAAAATAAAATAAAAGTCTTAAGTTTCCAGAGATTCTATTGTCAGGCTGGGAGATTCAGGTCAAGAGTTTAAAGAACTCTAAAAGATACCACCAGACTATAATCCTTCCATTTATTTTATTTTCTATGTAGAGTTCACAGTCAATTAGTTAGGATATTGACAAGGATTGTTCTAAGAATTAGTCCAACCTGGGCTACATAGTGAGTTCAAGGCCAGCTTGAACAAGAAACAGGATTCTGTTTCTTGTTTTACTTTTGTTTACTTGTTTTTATCTGGATTTTTTTAAAAGAAAAAACCTATAATTATCTGCTTCATTTTTCCTAGATACTGTGTGCTTGTTTTTATTTTAATGAGTGTGAACCTTTAGAAATTGATGTTTATATATTAGTATAGCTATTATAACCGATGTAAACCCATTTTTCCCTAATGTCTCTGTATATTTTTGAATTCTTTATGAGTCAAGAAAAAATTCATATAACAGCTTTGTTCTTAATTTTCAGGAATTATATTGAAAATAATTTTGTTGAAAACAAATAGGCATATGTTAGTAGGCCAGCCCATATGTAGAGAGCTTTAATAATTATTGCAAAGTGAACACACATGAACATAAATTCCCATGACCAGTTCATTGAATTTTACCATTTAAAATGACTTGTAACTCTAAAGGGAAGATTATTGTAGCATTGAACTATATAAGCAGCAGTATGGACTGTCCAAGAAAAACTAAAGAAATTTAAAACATGTAACCGTATCTCTGCATGTCTAGGTATTTTACATATGTACAACTATATGCTTGTGTATGCACTTCTGTGCATACATATGTTCAGACACCTACATATATATGAAGAGTCCCTCTTTTAAACTGGATAATTGAATATATGATTGGTATGTCCATTATAAATTCTCCATTATTTCTCTTTAGTCTGTTTGGCACGGTTTCAAACTTTTAGTTGTTGCTCTTTGCTTATTTTATACAACATTTTCCTATGCCATTTTGAATATTTTATGCTATACCTATTTTTTACACTTTAAAATAAGGGAAGACCTTGTACTCTATTCATTTAATTTTTAAAAGTAATCTCACTGTTTTCATTGAAAATATATCCCATTCCTGATCTTTACCTTCTTCATCTTGCATCCACAGATGATTTCCCTTGGTTATAGAGCAGCTACTGGCATCTTCAGCCATGTTTGTTCCTTTGAGTTTTCCCTCAAGAGGACATAGTGTTTGAGTTGCCTATGAACAATTAAAACAAAAATCTAAGAGATATTTTTATACTTGAGACTAGAATTGTTAGAGTTAAATGCAATGGAGGTTAAAATACAAGAAACAGTTCCCTGGATAAGATGGTGAGGAAATGCCATTTACTGTCAAAAAAGGAGCAGTCTTAGGGTTGAGCCACAACTGGTTTCAGTATTTAAGAGACGGGCAGATAAGTGTGAGCCAAACTGGCCCAAAAGAAAGGAAAAAGTGGTCACAGAAGTGGCTGAAGAAACCAGTGCCATGGAATTCAACAGGTCAGGGAGCTCTGGAAAGAGGCAGTTTAATGATGCTGGGCACACTAATGGAAAATGTCTAGTGATTTCAGCTTTACTCTGACTATTTGAATCTATCTTAGAAACTATTTTAGTGGCACAGAAGAATGAAAACCATATTGAGGAAGGTGAATTGAGGAGAGGAAAATTTAAAGGTAGGATACATTAGCTACGCTTCTGGAAATGTTATCAGAAAGCACAGAAGTCCACAGCTAATCATGGTAATGGATGTTGATGGTTGTACACCATGATATTGGATCACATGTTTCTGATTAGTTGATTCTTCTGATTCACTTCTATCTCTACCAATAACAATCTGATCCTGTCCACTGTTATCACTTTCTTATTAAGGTTGCCATCTTTCTGTAGAGGGCATGGCAGTGGACACACACATTGGCTTATCTATTGTGATGAGTCCTGGCTCTCTCTGTCTGATAGCATCCATCCCATGGTCCTTCCCTATGATAACATCAGGAAGCTCGATGTTTACTTCAGTTCCCTGTCCATATGTGTCCTTGAGACCCTAAGCTTCAAGAAGGAAAGAGTTAGTCTACTTTGCTTAGGAACATTTCCCAGAGAGACTTCTGTATAGTAAGGAACTAGTAATGGTATCGCCTATGAATTAATCATACATTAATGATACTTGTCTTTACATAAAATACAGAGGGAAAGGAAGAAGAAGAAAACTCAAAAAAGACAGAAAGCAAAAAAGTAAGAGAGGAAAGAAACAAACAGGAAGGTGTAAAGAAATAATGAAAGCAACACAGGAGGCAGAGATTGCCACATTGTTCCAGATAACAGCAAAGTTTGAATTTAACTATAGTGAACATCCACTGTACTGGCTTGTCTCTTGACCCCACAGTTACTTATGATCATTTATCTACTTTGTGTCACCTCTTCTGGAAGCTACAGGCAAGACATGAGACCTGGAAAAATATGGGCATTAACTCTGTATGGGACACTGTGTATTCCTTATGAGCTTTCCGGCCACTGGAAGTTCAAATTGCTGCTACTTCTTTCTGAAACAGTTCTCCAGTCAGAATCCTGGTTCTTGCATGTGTCTGAATTTCTATCTGAAAGTGCTTTTTATAGCCTCTAATGGAGAGGCTAGAACACTTTGAAAACATAAACAAAAATTAATTATGACATTTTTATATCATACTTTTAAAAGAGGGACATTCTTCATCAAATACACTTAATGTCTATTATATTTTATTAATTTTATATAACAGTACATGTATGTACATACTTAAAGACATGTTACATAACCCAGTTGCTAAACACGGCAAGGAGTAACACAACCAACTTCGCTTCTCTCAATTTCAGTTAAGTAGGGATGAATAAATTAGTAAGGCCACAAATGAATCATTTAGGTCTTAGGCTTTTGTGTGGTATGAAAATGACATAAGCTGGTACAATGGAGAACAGGACCAAGTGACCAAGGAACATAGCAGGAGAATGTCTGGGAGAGGAAGGATTGGAGCATGGTTCTGATAATTCATATCAAACTGGAAATTGGCACGGGTATAGTTATCATATACCCAGGGCAAGAGCAAAGACCCTGACATGTGGTCTTTGCATGCCAGTTTGTAGAATTATTGATAAGCAGTTGTGAGCATGGACTTGCCCATAATCTGCTGAGCCAACATGAAAGACGATGTAAACAGAGCTGTGGAGAGTGAACAAAGCCTGAAGTTTAGCAAATATGTTTGTGACTGTCAAAATCATACGGAGTCACCAAGTGAACAGCATTGGAAAAGATGGCTGAGCTAAGTGATGGATCCTTTAGGTGGATAGATTGATGATGATGATGTGTGTGTGTGTGTGTGTGTGTGTGTGTGTGTGCATGTGTGAAATAGCTTTTTTCCTACTTTATCTTATATGGTATATGTTAGTGAATTTGTGTAATACCTCCTTACTAACAGTAGGATCTATATAGTGCATGTTCCTCTGTAGTTCCACATTCTGAGTAGGTAACATTCAACTACTGAATTCACTTGAAATTATAAGCACCTTCTTTTTTAAAATGTATGAGTGATTTCCAGTAATAAGTAAATCTTCAGAGTGTGAATGGGAAATATTTTTCAGGAAATGGGCAAAAATGAATATGCATGTGGTCATGATTTGCCTTTTGTCTTGCTGCAATTTCATTTATTTCCCAGTATGACTTGATAGAAAACACAGGCACAGTGACTCGTGTTTGTTATCCCAGAACATGAGAGACTGAGCTAGAAGGAACACTGCAAGTTCAAAACCAGCCTGGGCTACACTGTGAGTTCCAAGCAAACTTAGGCTATACTGAGACACCAAATATATTTAGTGGGTATTCAAAAACCAGGAGACTTTAAGAGCAATAAGTTAGTTTTTAAAAATATGTGATGAATGCCCTCCCCCATGGAGAATTTTCACCTTCAGATGTAGTATACACAAAAATTAAATTTTGGTTGGTCTAGTGTGCCAACATCATTTCCAAACAAACACAGTTTTGAACTAAGCAGTTAAAAGCAATCTGCATCTTTCCTTCGGTTGCTCTAGAAACTGCCAACAATAATAAGGTAAGAAGTATGTTCTGAAGCACATAAAAAACTTTTCAAATATGCCTCATTTGAAAATATGTTCAACAGAAGTTAGTTTCTTTGGCCAGATAGTAGTCTCTACATTACCTGTCAACCTTTGAAAAACCACAGTTTGTCTGCTCCAGGCTGAGAATGGCATTAGGTTAGGGGCATAAACATAAATATTGAGAGGACATTTTGACAACATGTTCATTTAGGGTAACAACAGTAGTGTGTTCCTCCTTGGGGCCCATGGCCTTCTCAGCCAAAGGCTTTTGGCCAGGTTTACAGTACCAGATGTGTATTCCTTCCTAGGAATAGGTCTCAAATCCGATCTGAGGGCAGTTGTTGTTTCCAAAATAGTTGTACCACTGGGCTTACCTTGCTGTGAAGTTTGGTATTGTAACAGGCATAGTCCACAGCTGAGTGAGACTAGAGATGTATTTTCTCAGCAGCCTGCATAGACCTTTAGAGATCCATGGACACTAGCCATTATGCATGGGACTTACAGCTCAGCCCCAACTTGAGTTCTGTGTCCTGTAACTGATCGAGGGCTAAGCATTTAGATGTAAGTGGGAGATCATTACACCCTGTTCCCTGCTGACGCACAGGAAACATCAGAGAGTACAGGGCAGAAAGAATGTAAAAGCCAGAAGATGAGGGAGAGTGCCCTGAGATGGGGCTACCCAGGCAAGTATGAGCACAGCAACTGTAAGCATCTGCACAAGATCCGCTCTCCAACTTTCTACCATGGAAAGAGGAGGTACTCATGAGTCCCCACCTCTTTCTGAGGCACTATTTACTGTTAATGATATGGGTGTGAGGTGTCATTTTCTATAGCGGTATAGCCAATGGGGGTAGTGGAAGAATTAAAAAGGATTCAGAGGGAAAGGAAGCAAAGCCACAAAGGGTAATGGGTTGAATGAATACAACCACAGTAAACTGTATATAAATAAGAATCCATGAAAGATAAAGAAAATAGTTTTTAACAGTCACTTCTCAAATCTCTCTTCCTGCTCCCTTAAAGGTAACCCACTTTCAGTTGATCTTTGACTAGGTTGATGTATATTTTTCTCTATTGTAATTATCCTGGACTATAAGCTGCAACCTCCTTTTACATTCAAATGTTCAGAAATTTTTGGACAAACTTGATCTTTAACTGAAATGAGAGGAAATGAGATTGACTACTCACATTACAGTGTCTTACTTCTGGGCCAAATAGACCGTACTGGAGCTAAGCAAAAATTGGTGAGCAAAATAAATGTGAAATGCTCTCAAGAATATTTTTTAAAAGAAACTTAGTAAAAGAAATTTCCATTATGCTTCAAAGGTTGGAAAACTTTGCTGTATCTTCATTCTAGGTAAAATTTTAGTAGAAGTGAGTACTCTTTGAATTGGTTTTCACATATCGATTAATTTCTTTTCCAAAGATTCCTTTGCTTTTGCTCTGCCAGCGTTAGTTAAGAACTTTTTCTCCTACAGTTATTCCCATGGAAAAGAGAAGATTCTAACTCTGGGAGTTATGGAGAAAAAGGGATCTCCTATCTTCAACTAGATTCTTAAGGGGAAATGGAACATAGATTCTCTAATGAGAGTAGTCTTAGGGTAAGCAGTCAACATTCTGTTTGCCTCAGAACCAGGAAAGAAACCAGCTGCCTGGCCCCACAGCAACAACTACTTACTGCTGAGTGTTGCCAGATTAAATGTGTTTAAAATAAAAAGAAGAGAGTTCACACTGGTATTTTTTCCACTCCTGTAGAAAGTGAGTTTGATACATGAAAATGCTTTAGAAATCACACAATGTCTCCATGAGTTCTCTCCTTTCTTGCTACAGAATGAAAACAATGGTACCACCTGTTGTAGATTTGGTTTAATGCTTGCATTATGGGTTCCCAAATTACACGGGAATTTAAATGTCTGCATGTAAGATTCTCTTCATCTCTGCTCCCAGATGGCTCTAATTGGTAACTAAAGTTCCTGGTGGCTAATGGTTGGACAAAAAGACAGAGGCAGGTCTTGAGGTCCCTTGGCAAGGGACACAGAATAAGAGAGGAAGAGGGAGAATGGCCATGCCAGTGAAGCAGAAAGATCAGGCCTGTGACGTTCAGGACAGGGAGACTAATAACATGTAAGAGTCAGGATTGTGGCCCAGGAGGGCTGTAGATCTGGGTACAGGGCGGCCAAGATGGAGTATAGGTTTTAGTGAGAAAGGATTCAGGAATATCAGAGGGGAGAGTATGTTAGCCACAGGGAGGTTTGGAAGTGCCCAAGCACTGTGTTGATTAAGGGATATTAAATATAAGTGTGTGTCTGCCTTTTATTTGAGAATCCAGAGCATTGGAGCAGATAGGGAGGAAGTCGTGCTGCTGCTGAGGAGATTAGAGCAGAATAACGTACAGTTATTGTAGCAGTAGGTACACTGCTACAATCACCAGTATCCCCCTTTGGCCTCCCCTCCCCTCCCTGTCTCTCTGATTTTACTCCAGGAAAACAGAGGATATTCACAGAGCATCATGCACAAGGTTGAGTTTATTACAGCACAGGAAAAGGCACATTCTCAAGGGTCAGACTGAAACATGACCAGATGGATCATTTTACATCTAAGCCTTCATATTATCTAAATTCTCCAGACCAGACTGCCGTCCTAAGCATGTGATCTGCAGGCTCACTAGGATTTATTCTTAGGGAAGAAGACATTGGTATGTCTGTCTTTTCTTGATCTTTCACAGACATATTGCAATCTCACAAGCTTTAGGACTCCTGGATTAGTAAGAGATAGTCATCAGTTAATGGTTTTCTGGATACTATGTATCCTCTCAAATCCCAATAGTCTGTCTCAGGTCCCATCCCTCTGACCAATAATCCACCAGATAATGTGGATCCTCCAGATTCAGTTCTGTGTTTCACAAAATGTTGATTATGAAGAGGCTCAGCCTTGATGTTCTTTAAGCTTGTCAACGTTGATCAGTAGTACAGGACCTATTAAAGCAGCTCATATTTGCAGTGACGATCTAGAAGCTAGATTTTGTTGTATAAACATCAGAATAATTTAATAAATCAGCTTAGAGTATGTACAGTAAAATAAAATTTTATATAAACTGATTGTTATTATTATTATTAGGAAAATATATACAAATTCCTCTCTTAAAACTTAATTTTTAAGTTTTTTTTACAAATGTACAGTGTGTTAATCATATTCCCTCCTCCTTAGCCTTCCTTGTCTAATGACTCTCTCTTCTTTAGTCCCCTGTGATCCCCTAGAAAGTTTCATTTCTACACACGCGCACACACACACACACACACAATTGTGTGTATAATATGATTTTTGTATTTACATATAACTGGCTTAGTTAGCTTAATATGATTATGTCCAATTACATCCATTTTTCTGTAAACAATAACCTTACTCTTCTTTCTAGCGAAAGATAAACATAAAAGCCATTTCGTGTGCATAACACATTTTTTAGAAACTTCTCTAAGTATTTTTCTGTTGTTGCACACTTGAGTTAATCCCGTAATTTAGCAACAACTGTGTATAGTGCTAAAATCGTAGTGACATGCAAGCATCCTTGTTACTTGAACTTAAAATTCTTTGGGTAAATTCTAGGAGCTGGGTCATATGGAAGATCAATTCTCAAGGGTGTTTTGTTTGTTTTTGTTTGTTTTGCTTTTGTGTTTGGATTGATTTTGTTCAGGTTTGTTTGTTTGTTTTTAGACACTTTCTTACTGGTGTTCACAGTGACTGGCCTCATTTAACATTTCTTCCATCAGTAAACAGCATTCCTTTTCTCCACAGCCTACTCAGAATTTGTTGTTTTCTTAATTCTGCCACAGGTAAGATACAATTTCAGTGTAGATTGACATTACGTTTCTCTGACAGCTAATGGAGTTGGACCTTTTCCATGTTTAGTGGCCATTTGTATTTGATGTTTTAAGAACTTTCTGATGATTTCGTGATTCCATTTATTGATTAGGTTATGTGATTTCTAGTATAATTTTATTGAGTTCTTTGTATATTCTAGATAGCAACCAAATATGTCAATGCTCAGCCAGCAAATACTTCTCCCAATCTAGACATTGTCTCTTCACTCAATCAATTAACTTTCTTTTGTAGTATAGAAGCTTTTCTTTCTTCTTCTTTTTTTTTTTTTTTTTTTAGTTTATGAGGTGTCACTTTTCTATGGCTGGCATTTCTTCCTCAGTGACCAGAGTCCTCTTCAGAAAGCCCTTCCTATGCTTGTGTATTAAAGTATTTATTCTACAATTACCTTTCTCTGTTCCAGGGATTCAGATCCTAAATTAAAGTCTTGGATCAATTTTGAGTTGATTTTTGTGAACAGTGAGAAAGAGAGTGATCCAGGAGACCCAGTTTGACCATC
Source organism: Mastomys natalensis (assembly GCA_021653895.1). Taxonomy (NCBI): domain Eukaryota; kingdom Metazoa; phylum Chordata; class Mammalia; order Rodentia; family Muridae; genus Mastomys; species Mastomys natalensis. The sequence goes on along the minus strand of JAJTUV010001174.1, from coordinate 378,073 downwards.
ATAATTTTTCAAAGAGATTGCCTTTCCTCCAATATAAAATTTTAGGTATTTGCCAAATATCACATAGGGGTACTTATAGGAGTTTATACCTATGTCTTGTATGTCATTGATCTTCTTTTGTGCGAATAACATGTTGTTTATATTACTATGGGTACATAGTACATAGTATAGCTTGAAACAATAATATGATGCCTTCAACATTTTGTAGATAGGGGTTTGGTTTTCTTTTCTCTTTTTTTTGTCTCTTCCTTCCTCCAACTCTGCCTCTTCTTCCTCTTCCTCTTCTTCCTCTCTCTCTCTCCCAGGATTTCATTGTCTATTTGGGATGTATTGGACTTCTCTTCTCTTCTCTTCTCTTCTCTTCTCTTCTCTTCTCTTCTCTTCTTCTCTTCTCTTCTCTTCTCTTCTCTTCTCTTCTCTTCTTTTCTCTCTGCCTGTGAGCCTTCACTCTTCCCCTTATTCTCTGTCTATTTCTCCATGGCAATTTCCCTGGCCTCATTCCTTGGGACCAGTGACCTCACCTGAGAGAATTTTCCCAACAAATCTGCCTTTATCCTTTATATATATATTCTAATCTGGATTGAGTTGGCTTATTTCAGCAGGGGAGGAATGCCTAACTTATCACTAGGCAATTATACAATGAAGGTAAATTTCTCCTTTAGAAGACCCAGTCTGTGGAAAATTCTAGTCACTCTCTCATGTGTATTCATTGCATTCCTTATATATGCTTTAAATTATGAGGTGTCTCCTCTGAGCATGTGCAGATTGTCTAACAGTGTATCTGTCAGTCAGAGTCAGGATTCCCCTTATTTCTGCTTTTGTAGAGCAGCTTCTCTCTCTTCCAACACTCATAAAAAGAACTGCCATGATAATAATGAACTAAACATCTGGAACTGTAAGCCAGCCATGATTAAATGTTTTTCTTATGAAGAGTTACCATGGTTGTGGTGTTCCTTCACAGCAATAGAAATCCTAATTAAGACATCAGGCATGAAGAACTAGATGTGCATCTCTAGAGCACATATAGAACCAGATGCAGTGGCACGTATCTGTGATCCTATTACTCCTGTGGAATTATAGTTCTCTGACTCAAGAAGCTCCAGGAAACCTAGAGCAGTGCAAATGAGACTGAATAGCAGGAAGAGGGGTACATTCCCTTATTTGTCTGGATTCTCATAGCAACTATCCATAAGTACGCCTGATAATTTGTTTGTTTTAAAAGTTCTAGTTGATATCTCTTCTTGTTATTTCTATAACAATGTCTGTGGGGTAGTAGAGAGGTAATAGGGTTTATTTGGCTTATGCATCACATCCATTGGGAGAAGACAAGAACTCAAACAGGGTAGGGACCTGGACGCAGGATCTGATTCAGAGGCATGGAGAGATGCTGCTTATTGGCTTTCTCATCATGGATTGCCCACCCTTCTTTCTGACAGAATACAGGACCAGAAGTCCAGGGGTGGTATCACTCACAATGGCCATCCTATTGATCACTAATTAAGAAAATACTCTATAGGCTTGCCTGCAGGCTGATGTACAGAGCCATTTTCTCAACTGAGGCTCTACGCTCTCTGGTAACCCAGCTTGTGTCAAGCGGACATAAAACTATCCAGCACAGAGATGGAGGACAATGAAGCAGTGTCTTTGCTTTTACTTTGGAACAGTAAAACCTATAGAGCTTGAAAATTATGGGCCTATTTGGAAGAAGGCAAATAATTTACAGATTAATTTATATGCCAATCCTGGTTTCTTCACATCTGTGGTTATTAGATCTGAAACCTCTGAGGTCTGGTCTAAAACATTGTTCAAAAGAATGATTTTAGCACCTTGAAGGAAATCAGAACGAATACTTTTCTGGGAAAATTATTCTCTTTTTGCATGATGAAACCCCCTTGTTTCCTCTTTTTCCCTTAAATTGGGAAGAATTTTTGAACAGCATATTCTTCCTTTGATGTTTTTCTCATTTTCTGTTCTTGTTTCCTGTTCTTTAATCTTATCCGTGGTGCTAATGACATATTTTCATTTTTATGTTGTTGGTTTCCATTTGTTCAAAAAATTACGAAGCTACAGAGGATTAGATGACTTGAAACTGAGAACAAATGACAAAATACATTTTCCCTGGGTTGTATGTGTAAAACTGAGGCTTTGTGATAAGGATAGAAGGCCGTCAATATTACATCATGTCAAATGCAACTAAATGATGCATCCTGAAATCGGTAGTGACGTTGACTGATCAAAGACCACCAGTTTTTCCTCAATATAATGAAGACATCCATTGTAAATGTTATTCAGACATGAGGATTCTTTGGTGCAATGTTCACTGTTTTCCAGATAGCTTCTCTACCAAAGTCTTATATCACATGGCAATTCAGATGGGAATTGCATTGAAATGAAAAGACTCATTGAGCTATCAACTCGCTTCCTCTCAAAGGGGTGGACTTGGCTCTTCCCGTTCTTCCAAGTCCACATTTGCTGAGGGTTAGCATCCCCTGTGAATTGATTGTTGCTATAGGGACATGTGTTCCTAGTTGACCTTTTGTTTTTCAAGGAGAAAGATAAACATGCCACCCACAAAGGGGCCCATCCAGAGGCTATTCCCAAGGAAGCCTACCTCCCCACTCGCAGCAGCCTCTAGGACTGAAGACAGCAGCTTTTTCCAATGTCTTGGCAGCAATGAGCACCAGCTGTACTAGCACTGCAGCTTTGAGAACCCTTTGTCTTAGGCCACATCCTGTCTGTCAAGGGAGAAAGGATGGTTCAGGTCACACAGAGAGGATCCTTATGCAATGTAAGCCCCAGGCTTAATCTTTTGAAAACAACAGCAGGCAGGCCACCTGAGGTGAAGGCTGATTAATAAAAATCTCTCCAATTGGGCACTGAAAATAAGCTTAGCGTTATAGACGGAAAGCTTAAGGGAGATGAACTCTGATGTTTGTAAGTCCCCTAGACTATAAATAGACTTTAGATTTAGACAACACTGGGCCCTTCAGCTAAGAAGTTGGACTCAAATCAGAGCTGAATTTCATCAAACATATCCTGAGTCTTCACAGGGCCGTTTACAAAAGTTCTGTCTCTAGGGAGATGTACTGGGTAGGTACATTGTGTGTTTCCCTAGCTATTCTGCCATACCTGATATTAGGCTGAACACAGAATACTTATTTCTCTTGCAACACTTTTCTATGCTTTCTGTCATGTCAGTAAACATGTCAAAGTTCTCAGTCATTCTCTTCTTTCCTTTATTTTTTCCTAGTTGATAATCCCATTGAATTTTACCACATAAGCTCTTCAGGGACTCCATGATGCTCAGTTTCAAAGGATTTCTGGAATGACCTTATTAATTTCCTTGGTTGCTCCCATCCAAGCCAACATTCCTTCTCACTGAGTCCCCAGCAGAACCTTCTCTTTCGTGCCAGTGTACTCTGTTCCTGATACAGCAATCTAAGGGCTTGTGCAAAGCCAAGCAGGCTACATTACTTCCCCACTGCAAGCTCTAAGGTTCTTCCAGTCATCCTCTCCCACTGCTTTGCCTTGCTTACCCAAATCTTGATTGCTGCTGATTCTATGGGTGAGTTATGCTTTCCCTGCCTTAATTTGATCAGCCTTTTCCAGATACAAGCTTTTAAGAGCTTTAAAAATAATCCAATCCAATAGCTGTCTTCATAGTAATAATTTAGAAAGTAACCTGTAGTTAATGCCATCTATTATTTTTGTTCCCATAAAGACTATGAGACTTTTTATATGTAATATATTCATAAATGCTTAGGCCAATAGCTTTGTCTCTATTCCCCAACTAGCTCATATCCAATAATTACCCTATTATTGTATTCTAAGTCATGTCACATGGTTGGTTACCTGATCCTCAATTTCATGTGTCTGGGTGAATCTCTGAGCCCCTGATTCTATTCTCAGAAATCCTCTCTCTGTTCCAGAACTTCTACCTCCCTATTTCCTGCCTAAGCTAATAGTCCACTAGCATTTTATTGACAGGTGATGCTTCTATACAGTAGGAGAGATTCTTCGTATAGTAAACTAATGAGTAAAACATTCAAAAAGAGAAATCTCATTACCAAATACTATATTTGATCCAACATTTTCTACAACAGTTATGATATGGAAGCCTGTTATTTCTCCATTGACTGGATGCTTCAGGCTACAAGAAGGTGGCAACCTTCTCTAGGAGTAAAACATGTCTCAAGATGCAGAGGAACAGTTGGGATAGTATGTAGAAAGCCTGTGCAGACCTGAGACAGCCAGTTCCAGCACAGAGAGGGAGATAGGCACATAATCCCATCCCCAGACATGAAGCTATGGCTAACTGCTAGCTGTTAGGAGAAAGAGAAAAGGATTTCTGTAAAAGTGGTAGGTTAGACAGCTCTCCTGTGGTCATCAGACACATCCAAGAATATTTGGTACAGCAAAGTTTGGTCTTGAAAGGAAATAAAGGAGTTGGGGCACAACATTGAAGAAGGGAAGGGTTGGTGGACCTGAGAAGAGTTGGGGTGAATATGAATAAAACATGTTATACGAAAATAATGAACTAATAAAAGCAAACAAAAATGAAACAAAACACAGACAAGCAGGCTAAACAACATTTGGGTGGGGGAAGCATTAAACACATAAGTAAACATAAAGTATAAAAAAATCTAATATTGACAGATGTGGCCCTTGCCTTTTATCCTACTGTTTGGGAGGCAAGATCAGGTGGATCTCTGTGAATTGGAGGTCAATGTGGCTACAAAGTGACTTCCAGGCCAGCTGGAGCTACATACTGAAGTCCTGTCTCAAAATAAACACAGACACACAGACACACACACACACACACAAACATCATAAATACACACACAGACACACACACACAAACATATAAACACACACACATAAACACACACACAAACACATAAACACACACACAAACATAAACACACACACACACAAACACACACACACACACACACACACACACACACACACACACACACCACACTACTCCAAAGCAAAATCAATTAATCAGAAAAACCAAATGCAAAAACAACAGCAATATAATATTATAAGAAACCTCTCTCACCTCTATCACTAAACACAAGCCTTTTGGTTTTCTTGATATAACTACTTTCCTTCCTTCCTTCTTTCCTTCTTTCCTTCTTTCCTTCTTTCCTTCTTCCTTCTTCTTCCTTCCTTCCTTCTCCTTCCTTCCTTCCTTCCTTCCTTCCTTCCTTCTTCTTCTCTTTCTTTCTTTCTTTCTTTCTTTCTTTCTTTCTTTCTTTTCTTCTTTCTTTCTTTCTTTCTTCTCTGTAATTTAATCTCTTTCTATTAGAATTAAACAAGAGTACAACTCGAATCTGAGACACCATCCATCAGAAGAAGACATTACTCCACAGCTAGCTTTGTGCAGTTTCCCACCAACACTCTAGAACTATATATTACTCTTCCCCCAAAGGGTCTTTACCAAGATAGCACTTGACTTTGTTGTTGCTGCGGAGGAGATTTAAAAATATTTTGCTCTATTTGCTTTATTATAATACTTGCTTGGCCTCTTTCTAAGCTTCAGGACGAGAGTCATATGCTACACTCTCATTTTTTTTTTCTCCTGAAAAATGTACACTATTAACAGACCATTGCTGAGTCTAACTAGTGTCTTCATGGTCTAGAACTAAATTGGTCATGTAAATAGTTCAGTGTATTTTAAAAGGTGCCCTAAAGAAATAAACATCCCACCACCATGGTAGTATATTTTTAATTAAGGAGTACTGTTCCAGATGTGATTTTCCAGATGCAGAATTAGAGATACAAGAAAGACTTTATGCTATTCTCCATTACCTACTACTAATGGGGAAAAGAAAGCAGTTGTTCCTTGTATTTTTAAATATAAGGTAAGTAATATAGTATTTTGTCTTTATCTCTAGAGTAGCACTAACATCAATCAAATTCGTGTTTGTATATAAAATAGTTTTATTCTTCTAATTATAACATTCAGTTCTTATTTACGTCTTAATTTTTAGGAAGTTTGATAAAGACTTTTTGTAGAAAGTGTATGTGATACTCTGGGCCTCTGTAGATCACAATAGAGAGTAAGAGACCCCAGCAATCATGGATTTAAATATTTAAAAATTGAAATAGATAAAATATGATTCCCTCAGCCGTGAGTGTTCTTGGCTTAATTTTGGAACAGAATCTTAATTTTTATAACCTAGTGATTTACAAACTTTGATTCTCCAAAATTCTCAGAACTTGCACAAAGATGTGGTAACTTTTCTGAAGACAGGGTCCAGAGACCAAGGCAGTGAGTTCTTCTGTCTTGCTTTGCACCAGAAAACATTGTCTTGATCTATTTTGGGTATTGGAGTCATTAGTACCATTTATTTTGAAGATGTCATTCCTATCCCCACCCAAATTCAACATTATTGTTTGAAACTCAGCTTGTAAAGATTAAGACAAGGAGGAATCTTGAGTGAGTTTCGCTGCTATCCAAGTAACTATGTGAACAGGGACTAAGCCAAAGTGTTCATTTTTATTCTAGATGAATCAGAATTTAAGGAAAGATGGTAGGAGGATCTCAAGCACATGCAAGTGTATGTCTGTGGTCTCTCTTTTCCTATGAAAATTTTCCCATTGCCTAACTCCTGTATGCTGTCTTAAAGTTGAGATATTACTAAAAGTATCTGCTTCACTTTGTTGTTGCTTCATGCTGCGTGTTCTTGATCACAGAGTCGTTATCATCATTTTGCAACCTCTTCTATTGCTATTCTTTACAATGACATGTAGTAGAGTATTGGGCACAAAGTAAATAAGAGATTACAGTTTTAGGTTTTATGAGAGAGAAACATGAAAAGTCAGAAGTCACAGTTTTAAGCAACACAAGCCAACATGAATTGATTTTGTCGAACAATAATTTCCTAAACACATTTACTACCTATGCTTAGCAGCCACACCACCATGATCAACATATGAAATTGTATTAGTGAATTTATCCCATCAAGATCCTGTGGAGCCACTAGTAGATTTAAATACATGTTATGTTGTGGAATTATGGATACTATAAGTAGAATAGACGGACATAGTTATAGCTGCTGCCCTTCCTAGATCTTGCAGGGTTTGGTTCTCTCCTACCACCATGTGGGTCCCAAGAACTGAACTCAGGATTTCAAGCTTGGCTGCAGTGTCCTTCCCCACTAAGTCATTGCTCTGACATCACAATACACTCGTAATCCCTCCCACTCTCTTGCCAGAATGGATTGTTTAACACTCCTGCTTTACTTTAAATACCTTTAAGTTGAGACTGGATGTATTCAGGTAACAGCTTGACAGAGATTGGGATATCACTTTGAGAGAGGGTATAAATTAAGTTTTTGAACTTTGTATCGTACAATCTCTGCCCCACAAGCAAGACTCAGCACATAGAGAAGCTACTAAAATAGGAAGAGGTTTTAAAAGCTATCTGGCACAGGAAAAATGCTGTAATTGGTGTTATTTTTAATTTCAAATTTCAAATTATTTATCCATTCTGCTATACAAATCCTTACCTTTTCCATGCTAAAGGACATAATATCTTTAATTACCATTCACCATCTGCATATGATCTTTTTTCAGGCTTCTTACTTCAATTATGATGCTTCCCCCAAAGCAATCTGTTCTATGAATTAAAATCTGTCATATACAGTAGGTAATACATAGCTTATCTTATGTATGTCTATAGGATTTCTCTGTTTAGTTCCACTTCCACATAAAGCTGGTTACTTTCAATTGAGCATAGAAAAACTAGTATTTGCTATATGTGTCTTCTTTTCTCTCTAATTCAATAGTTTTCTATATACTCACTCCTAATATGACAGGCTGAATTCAGCTGCTACTTTTCCTATAACCATTGTTATATTCAGAAATAATTATATGAAGACCCTGTGCTTTCACCTGCTATTTCATTCATGACAATGAAGAACAGTGGCCTGTGTTCATTCATGTTATGTAGAAGACATGATCCTTTGTCAATGCCTTCCAAACAAACTCACATCCTTAAGTCTTCTGGAACTTGTAAATGTATACAAAGTATGCTCCAAGCCATGGGTATAGAAGTCATACCATCAAGACCTTCTATGTTTGGAAATTTGTTATTCCTTTATTAAATGGAATGTGTTTGATATAAAACATCTTCTTCTAAAAATTATTAAATATGTTGAATTTGAATTCACTTAAATAATTATTGGTGGAAAAATGACAACTCTGTTCTAGACCTGAGAATAGAAATGATACAAAGACTTTGTTTATCTTTAAGGCATAGGGTGGCAAGCAAGAAAGACAGTAAACAAAAGTTATAACATTTTACAAATAAACACAAGGCTAAGATTATGTTCAAAATATAATTATGCAATGGAGACTAGGCAGTCATCATATTATCTTTGAGTAGATGATACTTTCTTGGGATTCAAATGATGTACAGGTGTTTTAAGGGTTGAAAACAAAATAAAAATGAGTTTATCTAGAAGAAATATTATGAACATAAGTTCAAAAGCTTGCAGCAACCTTAATTGTTAGTAGACATTTAAGGAGTTTACTTAATAGGCTGGGTGTGTTTCCAGAAGTATGCAGAGACCAAGACTTGCAAGTTCAAATACGCCTTCTACAGATGTGGCAGTAATTTAGCTTTAATCTTGGAGATGAAGGGAAACTTCTGGGGAATTTTTAATGGGAAAATGACATGATTAGACTTATATTTTGCATTTATTAGAGACAGCTCTCTTGGAAGCATGTGAAAGAGAAGGTGCAAGAGGAAAGACTGTGAATAAGAACACATGCAAGAGATATTAACAGCTTAGCAACTAACTGACAGGAGTCAAGGAGGAGCAGATGGTGACTTGATTCTCAGGTCTGTTGTTATTTGGGAGATCATGTGGAAAGGAGAGGAAAAAAGTGAATGCAGGTGAAGAAAAACACAATTCCCAGTAAATTATTTCATTGATGATGCCAGACAAAGGGTAGTTCTAAGATGCTAGGAACTTTGTGAACACATGTAGGTGACCTACAAAGTTGAATGTCTTTGGCTTATTGTTTGGTGGATGAGTTGTTGGGGAGAAGACACAGTCTGAAAAAGCAAAGGTCTGAATTCAGAAACATTCAACTAGAAGATGAAATTTCCAGCAAATAACATGTTTTTAAAAAGAAGCTAGAAAATATTTTATAGAAACAAGAACATAGAACAACTTCAATATTGAAGGCGATTTAGATATAGCTATCAGACCATTTATGTTTTGGTATTGTTGAGGGGAAGACAACATGCGAACTGGATACACTTTTAAAAGGTGGAGATGAGACTATAAACAAATTAAAAATAAACAAAAGAATGAAAGAAAATGGCAAAACAAGATTTAAAGAAATGGAGAGGCTAGATAGAATAGTCTTCAGAAAAATTAGGGCATCTTCTTGTGGGAAGTTGTGTTATGGGAAGATAGAGGAGATTTTTTGGAAGGCTACATGATTTTTTGAAGTTTTGGTGTCCGATGGTATCATGTTTCTATGATAGGGGAAACAGAGGTAAAGAACACATAGATTAGGAAGACTTAGTATGGTATGTAGAATATCAAGCAGTAGGAAAAAAAGCAAAACAAGGAGATTATCATAGAGTAACAGGTAAAGCATTCTTTTTCCTCCTTATGCTTTATATATCACTGCTTATATCACTTCCTCATATTTATGCATTACAGAAGTTTAAATAACTTTGTAGCCTTTGAAATTTGTTTCTTTCCCAGTTTATTCTTTCTTTTCCTTTCGAGTCTCCATATTCATTTACCTTTTAAGATCTCCTCATTTTCTTCTTTCAAACTCTTTGATAGCTGACATTCACCATAGCCTGATTTTGAGCAAAGGGGGAGGATTCAGGCCTGAGCACTAAGTTGTGGTTCCCACTCCCTGTCTCATTCGGACGTCATCTGGTCCTGTTACTTTGTCTGTATTTTATGTGTCTCCAACTACCATCCAGTTCCTTGCCTTGCACCAGCTTTCCTTGGAATTTTGAACCACTGCTGTGAAGTCTATGTGGATGTAGTCTAACCTATAGTTCTTCAGTTTGTATGCCTTGTAGCCACATGCTGATACAATGTATTGTCACAGGCTTCAAAGCAAAGATTTGGACCAGAGAGACAGACAGACAGACAGACAGACAGACACACACACACACACACACATGCACGCACACACACACACACACACAAACAAAAAGTGAGAGAGAAGGGAAGAGAGAAGAGAGGAGAGAGAGAGAGAGAGAGAGAGAGAGAGAGAGATTCTTACCAGCTCTTGTGTAGCAGAGAGGTTCTGTTCAGTAGCAGCATATTGGGACAGGTCTGGAGGTGATGAGTCTTGTATAAGAATTATAGTTGCTAACTTCAGTGATTATACCTTTAAAATTTACTTTTAATCATTTAATTCTTTCATACATATGCATCATGTGTTATTATCAAATTCATCCCATTCTATAGCTTCAAATTCTCCCCATATTCCTCCTTATTACCATTCATACTTTTCAACTTTATGAGCTCACTTAAAAAACTCACTGAGTCTACTTGTTGCCAGTATGTGCCTGGGTGCAGGCAATCTCCTTGATCACGGGTCATCTCTTAGGGATTGCATCCTTGAAGAAAATTCATTGATTTTTTTTCCTATATGGTCAGGCTAAAGTACTCAGCTATAACAACTATACCAAGCCCACACTGCACCCTGACCATGACAGGGATGGAGCAAGCCAGAGACAGGAATGACAGGTGACTCATCACTTCTATGACATTAGAGACTTTCTAATGGAGAGTCCCTACTTTGTCCCCTTCTCCCCGCCTTTCCACTTGTCTCCTTTCTCAGGTATCCGCCCCATCTCATGAAGCTTTGTTATCACAATGCTTACCTCAAAGCAACAGCAACAAGGCCACACACTACACATATCCAATGGTTCATGAGTCCTCTATCTGGACGGTCAGTGCCTGCTGAAACTGCAAATCCTAAACCAGCCTAAACCTAGGGAGCAACTGAACATTGTACTAATTTTTCAGAAATGTTTCAAGCTATCCAACACATGATTTCTTCTTAATTGTCCACCTTCTCTAAAATACAAAATGGGACACTCGGCTATCATCCATGGGATAAACTTAAGTCCAGCACAGGAGCAGGAAGGTCTTTAGTTACATAATGAGTCTGTAGTTAATAGTCTTTCATATTAGAAAATAAGGCCAGATGAGTCTAATTCGGAAATCTTATGATAGCCTTTAGTGGGTAAACATAATGAATAAAAATAAGACTGAGGAAATTAAATTCCTGAGCAAAATATTTTTTTAATTTCCCCTTGAACAAAATCTTTTGTGTAGTTTTTGCCAGAGCATTAAGTTGAAGATTTATATGTTCATTAGAAACTATCCCTGAAGTTTAAACCCTTCAAACCTGTAGAGGGAAATAAGATTACTGTCTTGGGATTTCTTAACTCATCATTAATTGAATTTTCTTATCTTTTGGCTAATTTATTAAAGCAGCTATGAGAAGTCATAAAGGTGAATGTGATTTGTTTCTATTTTGCATCATTAATTTAAAAGTTTATAATAAATTTTAAAAATCAATTTTCATTTCAGATGATTGAGTATTTTAATTCATGGTAACATGGAATACTCAGTGCACACTTGTGGCTGAATATTAAAACGTTATTAATGAGAATCCAGTCCCTGAGGAAGAGGAAGCAGGGCGACCTTGAATTTAAGGACAGGTTGGATATCTAGGCTCTATCTTTAAACATCAGCAACAAACAATAAATAAAGTCATAAATAAAAATAAAAAATAAACAGAGAGTGACAACGATATTTAAACTTGCTCAAGAAGCAAGTAGTACAGAATACAAATATATGTAACAGGCAGCTTAGAGCTTAATACCAGCTCATCCACTAATGAATTGTGACGATTTTATCAAGTTTTCTCCTTTCTTGTATCTCTTTTCTCTTCTATTAAAGGAGAGTGCATGGGCTAGATCATGGTTCTTAAACAGATGCAAGAGTTGTCTTCTTATTACTAGGAACTTGCAATAAATGTTATTTTGAAAGTGATTTTTACTGAATCAAGAATTCTGGAGGTATGGATAAGTAACCTAGGTATTGATGAGCTCTCTAGGGAGTCTGACTCGCACTAAGTTTGAAAATTCCTAAACCAGATTATGTTCAATGTCTCTACTCTGTCCCTAATGGTGGTATTTCGCGATGACTTCCTCACAGGTGCATTCATGGCAGATGTTACTTCTCTTATGACATGTTATATATATCATGTCAAAATTATCTTGACATACATCTTCCATTGTTTACTGTATGTCCTTTTGAGAAAACTTATCACATTTAATTATTTTATGTCTGCGAGTGCACCCGTGCTGTCCTTGGAGGGAATGTAGACTGCAGCTTGCAGGAGTAGATTCTTTCCTTCTCCACTGTAGATTCTAGGCATGACAGCAAGTACCTTTACCCACCGAGTTTTTCCCTGGAGCCTAGATATAATTTTACAGAAAAGACATTCATCTGATTTTTATATCCTCTATAGTGCTTGCCCAGAGCCATACACATGTTATATGTTTAGTAAATTCATTTCTAAATTAAATTCTACATTAGCTTTCATCTTTATTGGAAACATAAAGAAATTAGCTCACTATTATCTAATTATCTAATCTTGGCCTAGGCTATATATGAGGAGGTAGGAAAATTCAGAACCAAAGCTGAGACACAAGCACCAGCACAGAATGTAGTTATGGAGTCCAAGACTGTACAGCTTCCATGTTGATGGAAAAACTCTTGGAAACCAAGTAGTTATACTCAAACACCTGAGTCTATGATATAAAAACCTCCAACTTAAAAAATGTGTCAATGATGTTCTGAAAATACAGGATACATAGAGCATGGCATGGGCATACAATAAGCTGAGCCATGATATTAGGTATACAAAGTACATATGTATGTAATACTCAATGAAAGAAGATTATGGGGATCATGGTAGGATTCTAAGAACAGAGATGATGTCACCAACTCCAAAGAGTAGGACAAGTTGATGAAGAATGTCCAACTTGCTTGGGTCAATCAAAAGAGATAGTTTTTAAATCATTAAGTCTGATATCCCAGGATAGCCTAGGTAGGTGTTCCAGCCCGAGCTTTCCCTTTCTTAAAGATTAGTGAGTAACATGGTTCTTTTAAGTTTAATGACCTAAGGAGAAAGAATGAGTGTTAAATGAGGCACACTATCAGTATAAAATACTAACTTCTTCATTCTATTTGTCCTGTTCTTTTCATTTTCTAGCCATTTGCATAAGACGTTCCTCCTCTTCTCTACCTGTTGTGTGAAGTTTGACCTCGGCCTCTGCTAACATTCCTTGAAAGGCATAGGTTTCTTTTTTCTAATTTCTCAAACTAGAGGAAGTCTAAGATCAGTCAGTGTACAGGTCACGGCCCTTCACCTTAAGAGGAAAATCAGTATAGAATGTGAAGAGGGGTTCCTGGAGTGGGAGAGTATAAACAGGACTGCAGGCATGGGAAAGAGCTTAAAGAAGAGGAACAGCTAAGTTGAGTGTAAGTGTAAAACACCAGAAGGAAACCTGATACTATGTAGATGAATTAACAGTGAATCAAGCAAGCAAGCAAGCAAATAAACAAACAAACAAAAAACAAACCAAATCAAAACCAAAACAAAAAAAGACCCAGAACAAACAGAAAAAAAAAAAAAAAAAACAAAAAACAAAGAGCAAAACCACAAAAATAATTGTCTTTGTAGCCTAAGATCCTACAGTGTTTCCCTTGCCTGTCTTTATACGTCCTCAAACTGTCAGCTGTAGTGTAGTGTAGTGAAAACTGTTATATCAGAGTTCCCATTAGTATTGTGGAAAGCCAGGTATAGGGAACAGAAGTTTATTAAATGAATGTACAATTCTGGAGCATGGTATTGATCTGAATGGAGATAAAATGATGAGAATATAAGATTCCCCACAGAAGAAAATCAGCACTAAAATGGCTCTGTGTTCTGAACAGCTACATTCTGTAATCAGAGCCCTGCCAGATGTTCCCAGATGTTCCCAGAGGTCCCCACAGCAACCTTGTGAAAATAAAGACAGGAGGCAATAAGAGAATTCTGGGTCCTGGGGATTTATTTCTTTATAACAAAACTCCTTCAAAGTAGTTTATCAATGTTATCAGAGTTCTGAAGACATTTCAACACAGTTTATAAAATTTCGAACTTAGTGCTCTATTTTTTTGGAAAGTAAAAGGCTATGAACGGTTTTCGATTAGCGTCTTCTTTGTAAGAAGATCGGCTTGCCATAACAGGGATAATTTAGGATGAAAGAGAAGATATTGCCAGACACAATGGGATAGAAGTTAGAAACCGCTAATAGGATTTATGCTCGAAACCATTTCTAAGACTGTGGCACAATGTGTACAAAAGCATAAGACATTGACTGAAAGAGCAAACTTGGGTTTTGATTTTAAGCAAATGGCACAGTTTGTGGATGGACTGAACTGAATAAACATCAGGAACTAATCTCTTACATAAGTGTTTTTGTTATCTTCCCAAAGCTGAGCTCACACTCTAGGGAAAAGGGGGCAGGCTTTTATACCACACACCCCCTTTGTTGGCTGATTCTAGCATATAACTGAAGCTGATGTCTTCATGATAATATGAATTAAAAATGACTCTTGTTCATATCCATCAGAAGAATCAAAATGGATGTCATAAGAAAATGTAGAATTTGTTTTTAAGAAACTTGAAGATTGTAAAAAAAAAGAATTTAAAAACACAGGACAAGACAGCTGTCAGCTGTAGGACTGTTTTTTAATTAAAACTGTGTGTTCAACATGCTTGCTGCCGAGTTTTCTTAGTTTTTTCTTACATAAAGATGTACTGATTCAGCAATTATTGAATCTTGGACACATTATAAAACTTTTTTTTTGGAGACTACTTAGCCAACAAAAATCATCTGTGCTTCTTTTGATAGTATAGTCCTATGAGTCAGAATGTTTCCTAAACTCTTTCTCATTGGTTCAGAAAAGATCCAAAGGAAGTAAAGATCCTTTTTCCTTTTTATGTTTAATCTGATAGGTACAGTGATAACGAAAGAGCAAAAATAAGTTTTATGTATGGAAAATCAGTGAGCTGAGAAACACGGTCAAAGTTACATGATCCAGGCTATATTCACACCTCTGTAAGTCATTGTGTTACTACATGCTTAAGTAAAACTTACCTAGCAAAGAAAGTTTGTGTTCTAAGAAACATTGTGCAATTTTTATATCCTGTAGACATGTTGTAGAATGATGTGCACACGCATACACACACACACAACCACATACACACAAGATACATACATACACATATATATGTATATATTATATTGCATTTCTATAAAATAGTTGAACTACACTTGCAGTTAGGGAATTCAACAGTACTCTGTCAGAAATTTGAGGACCTTTCAGGCATACAGCCCGAATATAGTGTAGAAAACCTGATCATCATAAACAACTAAGGTGAATGATAGAACATTCTGCCCAATAGAAATTAAATAAATATTTTTCCAGCATCTATAAAATATTTTCCAACATAGACCAAACTTTGTAAGGGTTAAAAAAAAAAAAAAAAAAACCCTGAAAACTTTGTAAGAGTTTACATCATAAATTTAGTAAAGGAAAGCACAGAATAACAAGTCTCTCCACTGGAAGATGGAATAACAAACTTCCCAGGAACTAATGGCTCAAGGAAGAATTTGAAAAAAAGGTGAAGTACACAAATTTACACAGGGATTAAATTTCAATAACTCAAAATATCTGGAGTACTGGAGTGCACACAACACTGCTTTGAAAATAAAACTCACAGGACATAGGCTTATCCTAAGATATAAACAAAGGTCTTAAATTGGTAAGTCAATAATCTAATTAAAAAAAAAGAAAACCAAGAATCAAATAAATTTTAAGCAGGTAAATAGTAAAATAGTTACAAGAGGAAAAAAAATCAACATAACTGAACATCAAAAAACAAAAAGCCCTTGAAAGTATAAAAATGGTGCTTATGAAAAGGCCAGTATAAGAAAATAGTTTAATAATAGATCAATTCATTTGTAGTTATAAACTATAAAATTTCAACTAAATACAATTAGACCATGTGGCTAGTATCATTATCAATAACAAACTGGAATTATAAAAGGCTTGCAAAACAACTCTATATGTGGATGGTTGCATTGGAAAAATTCTACCAAATCTTCACAAAATAGATGGCAATTTGGGGCAGTCAGTTTCAGCAAAAGAAAAGGAGAGAAACTCTCTCATTTTATGATAGAATTATACTAATAACAAAATTAAAGAGACTGAATTGAAAGAGAATGTAGGTCATTACCTATTATGGTATAGACCCAAAATTCCTAAAGAAATTGAATTCAGGGACGTATATAAATGATTCTATATCAAGACCAAAAAATAATATATTTCCTCAGTTACAAAATAAAATGATGGTGTTAGAGAGATGAATTAGCAATAAAGAGCACTTGTTGCTCTTGCCGTTGACTCAGATTTGATTCCCTGCATCCACATGGCAGCTCACAAGTACCTGCAACTCCAGTTCCAGTAGATCTAATGCCCTCTTCAGGACCTGTTGGGCTCCTGCATGCATGTGGTGTATATGAGTTCACATAGGCAAACACTCATGCACACCAACAAATTTAAAATAATAATATAGTAATAATAATAACACTAACTCAAATATAAGATATGAAACATTAAACTTACTTGAAGAACCCTAGGTGGATGCTTGGGTAAGCTGGAATTGGTAGTAACATTATTCAAAATAATGCATACAAATTATCAACAGATGTATGAAAACCTGCTTCCTAGTTATAAGGAAACATAATCTGAACAATTAAATATTATCTCACTCAAATTAGAATGGCTCATATAAAAAAAAACAAAAAAGCATTAAACATTGGAAAGGAACTGCAGAAAGGTAAATTCTCATCAGCAGGATTTAACTTAATATATCTCTTACAGAAAACAGAATGGAATATCCATCAAAATACAAAATACTCAAAGAGCTTCTGTAAGATCAAGCTATACTACTACTAGGTACACACAAAGGAAATGACATGGATATCTCCAAGAGTTATTTTTACTCATGTTTATTGTAATGCTATTCACAATGCTCAGGGCATGTAATCAGTCAAGGTATTCACAGATATATGAATAAATAAATAAAATCGTGTAAACATGAACTGGAGTGGAATACAGCCATAAGGAGAATGGAACTCTACCATTTATAGCAACATGATACTTCTGAAGATCATTTTGTTAAGTCAAATAATTCAAACACAGAGGGGCAAACATGGTATGATCACACACATATGGAAACTCAAAAAACTAATTTTATAGAAGGTAAATGTTGAGTGCTGGTTAGCAAAGACTAGGGATAAAGTAGAAGGAAGGGTGAGGAAAGGTTAATCAATGGCATGAATTTACGATCATAGTAGGGGCTAGAAGAACAGATACGTTATTGCACAATGTGCACATTTGAATATGCTTGACCTGTGGGAGTTGACACTATTAAGAGGTGTGGCTTTGTTAGTGGAAGTGTGTCACTGTAAAGGCAGGGTTTCATATATATGCTCAATTCTAGCCATTGTGATCCAGAGTCTCCTCCTGACTGCCTTTGGATCAAGATGTAGAATTCTTGGCTCCTCCAGCATCATTTCTGCATGCTGCCATGCTTCACACATTGATGGTAGTGGACTAAACCTCTGTAACTGTAAGCTAGCTCCAATTAAATGTTGGCTTTTATACGAATTACTTTCATCATGTTGTCTCTTCACAGCAATGGAAGCGCTAACTAAGGTACACATCCAGGTGGTTATAGAAAATATCATTTAATATACACTTACACAAGTTAGGATAAAGGATTTTGAAAGCCTTCATGGTCATAAGATGACAGACAATTGAAGAAATAGTTCTGATTTGAACATTATACTCAAGAAAGTCATAGACTCTGGAGGGGAATGTAATATTGCCACTTTCCTAAACTAATGTTTTCTACTTGTATTCTAATATCATTTTTATACCCACCTATAGGTGTAGCTGCCATCCATCATCAAAGAAGTTTCTTTTTGCAACAGGTGGAGACCATTACAGATATTCACAATTGGTCAAACATAGACAATGACTTACAATCAGTTGCTGTACCTTGCTTGATAGATCAATAACACAACTTTCACCAATACCAGATGGGAGATTTGCAGACTTCAACCCATGAAAAAATCCTAGTCTCAAGGAACATTTCAGAAACAAGGTACAAAACGGTTGTAAGAGCCAGAGGGCATTATGGCAGGCAAATTGTATCCAAGCAATCTCAACAATATTGTCATCGTAACAACAATGGGAACACTAATTTACATGCTTACTTAGATTGGGAAACTAACACAAGGGAAGAGCTATTCCCTCAGGTGAAGAGCTTCATATAATGAATGGCTGCTGAGAGAGGAAGAAGCAGACTTTTTCAGGGAAAGACTCCTGATAATTCATCTGATCTCAGATGGTTACCCCTAAACATGCACATATAGAGACAACATTAATGAACAGAGAAGGTTGTATTTGTAAATGTGAAACAATAATAGTTAAAGAAAAAGAGGCCATTGATTTGACAGGGAATGGGGGAGAAATGGAAGGAGTTAGAGATGGAAGGGTAAAATTTACATAAGTATATTACTTGTGTATTACATTCTAAAGAAAAGAGTTAAAAGAATAATTTGAAAAGGGTGTAAGGATGGTTTACTTACATTTCTGATGCAGCGATTAAACACTCTGACCAGAACCAACTAAGGGAAGAAATGGTTTATTTCTCATACTTCTGTGTCACAGTCTATCAATCCAGAAGTCAGTGAGGTCTTTAGGATTGTGTTTTGCACATGACTACTGAAGATGTAATAGAGAATGGTGATGGCAAGGGACTTAGCTCAGCACTAGTCTTGCTTAGTGTGAGAAATGCCCTGACTTTCATTCTCAGCAATGTAAGGATAAAAAAAAAAGAATGAAAGAAAAGAATTGATAAATTTAAAGTTTGATTTCCAACCAATAACAGATGAGAGATTGCCAAACTCCAACCCATGAAAAAAATCCAGTCTTGGCCTATTTTTGGTATGAACTATTTGTTTAAAATAATATGAATTCATGTAACCACTTAACTTAATGGTTGAGGAACACTAATAGAAGAACATTTTAGGGCATGCCAGTGTGTAACATTCAGATCCATGGCCATTGCTAGGGAAGAGACACTTCAGATGCTTACATATAGGTAAGCATACATCTTTACTCTCTGATTTTTCTTGTAGAAGGAAAGGAGACAAAATCAAGGACACAGTTGCCTTCTACTTTCATTTCAGAATCGTTTTCATTCATAAAATAAAACAGTCTCCAATTCGTTCTCATGACCATCCTCCAAGGGTGAATGAATCATGCTGATAGCTAATAAGATAAACATCATAAAAGCCTGACCTTTAGAAAACAACTTATCCCAGTCAGCCAAGTATTTTTCTACTTCGATGTAGTTTGGCACAAATGGGTTAGGAGGCAACAAAGTGACATTCAGGCAACAAAAACAATGTCACGTGGACTGACAAATATTCTGTATATCAAGACCTTAGAAAAACATTAATTACAGTGTGTTTACAAAAAGAATGGATTCTGATCAGTCTGCACCAGAGAAATGTTTCTATGATTCAGAAGTTACTTCAACATTGATGTTAAGAAAGAACTGGAAAAATACGAGACATTATTTCAGTTTTTCTAATATCTGTTGAGGCTTGCTTTGTGACATACCATATGGTCAATATTGGAAAAGGATTCATGAGGTCTGAGAAGAAGGTATATTCTATTGTGTTTGGGTGAAATGTTCTGTAGATATCCGTTAGGACCATTCGATTTTGTGACGTCGGTTAGTTTCATTATTTTGTTGTTTAGTTTTTGTCTTACCTTGTGTCTCATCAGACTACCATGCATTCAAGCTGAATATCAACAACAACATAAACACCAGAAAGCCTATACCCTTACGGAGACTGAACAACACTCTATTCATAGCAGTAAATGCCCTCATTAAAAATTTGGAGTATTTTCATTCTACAGATTTAATGCAATCCCCACAAAAAATTCTAAAACAATTCTTTACAGACACTGAAAGAGCAATTCTCATCTTCATATGGAAAAACAAACCACCTAGGATAGCTAAAATAATCCTGAGCAATAAAAGAACTTCTGGAAGAGTTACCATCCATAATCTAAAGCTGTGCTATAGAGCAATAGTAATAAAAACTGCATGGTAATAATATCGGAGCAGACAGTTGGTCAACAGAATTGAATCAAAGAGCCTGAAATAAACCCACACACCTATGGACACTTGATTTTTGACAAAGAAGGCAAAACCATACAACAGAAAAAAGAAAGTATCTTCAAAAAAGGTGTTGGTCTACCTGGTTGCTGCATGTAGAAGAATGCAAATAGATCCATGTCTATCACCCTGCCAAAACTCTAGTCCAAGTGGATCAAAGACCATAAAAACCCCCCCAAAAA